>JADRCH010000349.1:536618-559682 GCA_019843965.1 Rhynchomys soricoides | reverse complement strand
AGCTGCAAACCTAACAACTGAGCATCAATCATCCATGTTTCTTCTTGGAAGGGTTACTTTGGAAAAGGGATTCTTTCAAGAAGTCGTCCGAACTTCACAATCTCCAATCCCAAGCTGGCTGCCAGGTGGAAAGGTAAGCCATATAACTTTATTTGGTGCTTACATGTCCTGGTGAGATGGTAAGTTCTGGAAGAGAGGCAACACTGGCAGTGAAGAGCAGAGCAGCTACAAGAATTTGCATCAGAACAGCAGTTATTTGTTCTATTTAGTTTGACTTTTTTTTTGGTCTGTCTCACTACTTAGCCCAGGCTGGCCTTGAACTCAGGACTTCCATCTGCCAGCAGATCAGGCAAAAGGATCTTTTATAGTTCTTGGAAATGCATTTCGCCTTCCTTCTGGAATGGTTAGAAGTCTTACACATACAGGACATTGATTTCAATCCTTTGCCCCTCAAAGACAGGAAAATTATTATTTGGGCTTTTTGGTTACGCTTTGCCTGGTAGGATGCTGTGTGTAAGAAGTTCTCCCTGCCTGTGCTACTGTCAAAATGAGCTTGGTGTTTCATTTGCAGAGGCAGAATTTATAATAACCATGGCATTGTTAAACATATTCATTGATGTGGGCCGGTGGTGAGACAACTTGGTGGATAAAAGTACCTAGCACCAATCCTTATGACCTGAATTCGATCTCCCGGGCCCTGTGTTGGAGTTCATATATGGGACATATATTTATATACATATGTATGATATATAAAGATATATATGTGGGGGTTTGTTCATGTGTGTGTGTGTGTGTGTGTGTGTGTGATTTATTAGAGTGGCTTACAGGCTGTGGTCCAGTTAGTCCAACAGTAGATGTCTGTCTCCTGATAGAAAGTCCAAGAATCAATAGTCCTTCAGTCCATAATACTGGATGTCTTAGCTGGTCTTTAGTATACCTTGGAATCCTGAAGAACTAGGCTCTAATGCCATTGAAGGAATGCCACAGTAGCAGGATCGATGAACTTGCCAATGAAAGTGAGGGCAAGCAGGCAAAAAAGCAAAAGCTTCCTTTTTCTGGGTCCTATTATGTGTGCTGCCATCAGAGGGTGTGGCCCAGATTTAGGGTGGGTCTTCCTACCCCAAATGATCCAGTCAAGAAAAATTCCTAACACCCATATCCAGCTGCTTGCCTTTTTTTTAGTTAATTCCAGATGTAGTCAAATTATCACAGACCCATATGGTGAAAAGAGAGAACTGATTACTGAGCTATCCTTTGACCTCCATGTATGCTCTGGGGTGCGTGCACACACACACACACTCTCACACACACACACGCCGACACACGCACGCACAAACACACAAATAAATGGAGTTTAAGATTTAAAACTAATTAATGTGCGTAGCTCCTTAATTTACAATTATTTTCTCCTAATACATTTTCCAAGGCATCTTCATGACAATTAATTAAGCAATACCAGTAGGCTAAAACATAAAAGAATTGCCAGGCATAGTGGTATATGCCTTTAATCTCAGGACTTGGGAGGAATTCAATGCCAGCCTGGCAGGTTTCAAGATAACCAGAGCTACAGAGCCTGTCTTGAAAAAGCCACAAAGTAAATAAAAAAATAAATTTTAAAAATTATAGAAGAATTCCTTTAAAGCTACATATAGTGGCTCTGACCTATTGCCAGCCTGGTCTGGAATGGTTTGAAGATGGACACAGGGTCAGATGGTGAGGTAGCTTTAAAGACTGATGGTCTCCCGACCTAGTTTTAAAGACTGGTGGTCTCTGGCCTTCTAGCTCTCTAGACTGAAGACTTGCTGATAACTTATAAAGAATCCCAAAAACTTTCCTGCTTATTTTGTGGTTAAAACCCACTAGCTTGGGAATTAACAGTTGTTGCCTAACAGAGGAAAACTCAGTGAAAATGTATTGCAACTGCTCCATTCTCTGTATAGACAGCAGAATCCTCCCTGGCTAGGCTGGTTAACTGTGAGCCAGAGAGAGAGGAAAGGAAAAGAATTAAGATGCTTTATACAGGCCGATGCACACACACACACTCATACACACATGCACATGCACATTCTCATTTACACATTAACACAGTCACATTTTGGTTGGGCCCAACCACCTGTCTCATACACTCAAGTGTTCATGTATGCTTACATACACACATATACCTACATACGTACATTATAGACAACCAGACATACATATTGGATGGATGGACGGACAGACGGATGGATGGACAGGGCAGAGCCACTTAAGCCAAACCATTCAACCAATAACTTTATTTCTTTGGCCTTTTTATACCTTCTTTGACAAAAAAGTACTTTAGAAAATTACCTCAGAGATAAAATGGGAGTTACAGAAGAATGTTGATATTAAATTCAAAGCAGTGTTCCATTCTAAAAGCTCTTTATAAGTTCAGAGCAACAGGTTTTGTTCATGGCCTTGCTTTATCATGGTGTGCACCTATGGCTTCATCCTTGGGCCTCAATGCTTTTCCTTGAACATAAATTTGTCCCAAGTCTATTTCTCTTTTTAGTGTAATTATGAAAGCTCATTGTATTTGCTATTATGCAGCCTTTACTTACTATATGAGGAGTGGGTACATTCTATTCTTCATTCTAACTTTATTACATCTGTCCAGCAAAGCAGCTAAAACCATCTCTTAGAACTTTCTTCCTAAAATTATTTGAATCATATCAGGAATTCTATAGAATCATTAGCTCATCTAAACAGCATTAATTCGTGAAAGTTCATCTTTATGTTGATCTGCAAGAAATCTGCTCAATAGGCTGGGCTGATGCCCAGGGATTATTATATTAATTTAATAATGAGGGGAAAGGCAGTCAACTGCAAGAAGCAGTCCCAAGATGAAATCTCTTTGGGCCTTGCATCGAGCTCACCCATCACAGACATGCAAAACCAGTGGGCCACCTCCAGGAAGGCCACCTGCTAGCCTTAGCCGATCCTTGAAGGCTCCTAACACCTAAGACAGGAGAATCACTAGCTAGAGAACTTGTCTCAACAGAAAAGCAAAACAAAACAAAAGAAGGAGAAGAAGAGAGGAAGGGTGGGAGGTGAGTTGTAAAATTGCTCATGTAAGAAAGCATAGAAATCACCCACACTGAGGTGTTAGTTCAACGGCTGGCCAGAATCCTGAAAGCCAGACAGTGTGCCAAATTGATGCAGCTGTGACAAACTTCCATTCTCACAGGTGCGCGTGCGTGTGTGTAGCACTGCCTTTACAGAGGGATTTTAATCATGTTTAGCAAAGGTATGTTTACACTCCCCTGTAAGCTTAGCAGCCGTGCTTCCGAGAGTCATCTTAACAGTACCCCACAGGCTGTTCACTGAAGCCCTGATTGTAACCCTCAAAGGACAGAAACAGCCCAGTGTCATGAGGGGTCGATGGCAAATACTAATGTACTCATATAAAGAAATGCGTAAAGCAGGGTGGGGCTGTGGCCTCACTGGGGTATTATTAGACAAGAGTGGAAAGCTGTGAGCTAAAATGGGGGCCTAAGGATTATGTATTTGGGGGCTAGAGAGATAGCTCAGCCATTGAGAGCATTGGCTGCTCTTGCTTAGGACCCAGGTTCGGATCTTAGCACCCACCTGGCAGCTCACAACCATCCATTACACTAGCCCTGGGGGAGCCAATTCCTTTTGCTGACCTCTGCATGCACATGGTGCACAGACATACACACAGGCAACACACTGAAACACATTTTTTAAATGTTTCTCTTTAAAAAGGCAATCCATAGTGTTTTTTGAAGATGAAAGGATTTGAGGAGGTAGATTTTAGACCTGACTTAAAAATATACAAGTGTACACGATGGAAGCCATGTTACCTCTTGATGCTACAGATTTTGTGGTTTTGTGTACCAGTTAAAAAGTAAGAGCAGGGCTGGAGAGATGGCTCAGTGGTTAGAGCACTGACTGCTCTTCCAGAGGTCCTGAGTTCAATTCCTAGCACCCACATTGTGGCTCACAACCTTCTGTAATGGGATCCGATGCCCTCTTCTGGGGTGACAGAAGACAGCAACACTGTAGTGTACTTACATAATACAAATAAATAAATCTTAAAAAAAAAAAAGTAAGAATAAAGCCAAACCTGGTTGTGCAGTTCTGATACCTTAGTATTTGGGAGGCTGAGAGAAGGCTTGTGAATTCAGGGCAGCCTGGGCTACCTGGGAATGAACCGTAAATAAATAAATAAATAAAGGCAGCCTGGGTTACCTTGGAATGGACCATAAATACATACATACATACATACATACATACATACATACATACATACTGCAATGAAAGTAAAAGCCAGGCATGGTGAGACACACTGAAATCTTAGCAGTATATATTAGAGGCACTGAAACAGGAGGATTGCTGTGACTTTGGGGCTAGCTTATTACATAGCCAGACCCAGTCTTTAAAAAAAGAAAAACAAATAAAATAAAGGATGCTGCAGGGTTTGTCTCGTGTGTGGACAGCCTAGATTCTGTCCCCAGCACACAGCAAGAGGCCTGGGTGGGGCCCAAAGGGAGGTCAGGCTTTGCAGATCTGCCTTAGAAACTCATCAATGATAAAGTTTAAGTATTTCAAAGTAATTCTTTTATAGAAATATTCAAGGCTGGAAAGATGGCTCGGCCATTAAGAGCACTAGTTTTGCCCAGGAGCCAAGTTTGGCTCCCCAGTCACAATCCTCTGAACACACACACACACACACACACACACAAATAAAACTTTAAAGTCTTAAAGGCAGCTACAGCAATTCACACCTTTAATTCCAGCACTCTAGAGGCAGAGCCAGGCAGCCAGGGCTACATAATGTAACCCTGTCTCAAGATAAATAAATAAAATTTTAATGAGTTGGCTCTGTCTCTCCAGTTGCTTATATAACTACTCTGGCAGTAGCTGTCTTAGGGAGCAGTCACCTACTGTTCAGCCTTCGTGAGAGAGACTTTGCCCATTTTCTCCTGTTAGAATGCCTCTGCTTCATAAACCGCCCCAGAATCCATCTGATTTCAGCAGATTCATGGCCTCCTCCTAGGCATCAAGCTGAGGAGCCTCTAGTCAAGCCTCCTTAGCCTGCAGGTGAGGCTATTCTCAGTGAGTGTTCTGTTCATGTGAAGAGTTGGGACTGGCTTACAGTTTCAGAAGTCTAGTCCGTTATCATCTTGGTGGGAAGCATGCCAGCACGCAGGCAGACATGGTGCTGGAGAGGCAGCTGAGAGCTCTACATCCAGATCCACAGACAGCAGGAAGAGAGAAAGAGACAATGGGCCTTTTGAAACCTCAAAGCCTGTCCCCAAGTCACACTTCCTCCAGCAGTGCCACACCTACTAATCCTTTTAAATAGAGCCACTCCTTAGGGACCAAGTAAGTGTCCAAATAGGAGCTTATGGGGGCCATTGTTATTCAAACCACCACGAGGCTGAATTTGGGAAAGGGGATGAGGTGTCCTAAAGGCCGAATGAGGACTAGGAGTAAAAGCTAGACCACTGAGTGACCTGAAAACCACTTTGGAAGAAAAGCCTTGTCCTAATTGACACCCAGAGGTAGAGCTGAAGCCCCCAACTCTGTACCCCAAATCACACCACCATCAAGGGTCTCTCCAGCCACAGAGGGAAAGTGAAAGCTAAGCTCATATGCAGGGCCCAGGCATCTCATAGATGGACTGTCCCCTTTCATGTCTATGCTCCTGAGCTGCAGCTAAGTCTTGGAGGACCCATCTGAGCCAGCAAGAGGTTGTGGATGCACGGAAGGATGGTGGTCAGAAGCTGGCTGTGGACAGTAGACAGATCTTGAAATTATCTGTCTTGCTGGGCAGTGGTGGCACACACCTTTAATCCCAGCACTTGGGAGGCAGAGGCAGGTGGATTTCTGAGTTCAAGGCCAGCCTGGTCTACAGAGTGAGTTCCAGGACAGCCAGGGCTATACAGAGAAACCCTGTCTCGAAAATGAAATTATGTGTTTTTTTAGGGTTTTAGTGGGGTTTGTCCCTCTAAGGAAGTCTGTCTGGAACTAATAGAACATCTTTCTGTTCCAGGTGTGCAGACAGACATGCCTATAATCACCTCAGAGAAGTAAGTGAGGGCTACCTTGCCTTTGGTATGGCTGCATCTTCTGGGTCTGGTGTTAGGTAGTCTGTAATGACAATACCTTGTGCCTTCATTTTCCCCTGGGAGTAGATAATGTTTGAAAACTGAGTCTGAATTTAATGTGGCTCAAACCCCATCTGCTTGTGTTGCTTGTTCAGGTCACCCTCCCAAAACGCCAACTGCTGTCATATCTAGAATGTCTTATAAAGTCCTGAGACGTGGTGTTCTAAGCAGGTCTCCCAGCTGGGTTTCACAGAAGTCCCTGTCAACTCCTCTTAGACATTCTGGAAGCATTCCCCCAACTTCACAGTCACCTTCATGGTACCTAACTGATCCCAACATGTCATTCCCAAATTTCATCCCATCTACAGCCACAGATTCTGAGCCCAATGCCCTCCTCTCTGTGCCATCTCTCACCAGCTTGGGTTCAGAGTCAGTTCCAGGATATCAAGGCTAGACCTCACATCTCTCTGTAGCATGGACTTTAGTGGTCCCTTGATAAGACTAGGACTAAGTGGTGTCTCAGGCCTATAATATCAGCACTGATTCCGTAGGATTGCTACAAGAATAAGACCAACTTGAGCTACATAGTGAGTTCTGGTCTAGCCTGGGCTAGAGAGTAGTCCCCTTTTCTTGAGGCTGTCTTGTCTTGCTGTGATGAAAAATCATGACCAAAGCAACTTGAGGAAGAAAGGGTTTAATTCTGCTAATGTTTCTACACCACAGTTTATCATCAAAGGAAGTACGGATAGGAACTCAAACATGGCGAGAACCTGGAAGCAGGAGCTGATGCAGGGGCCATAGACAGGTGCTACTTAATGGCTTGCTCCTCATGGCTCACTCAGCCTGCTTTCTTATAGCACCTAGGACCACCAGCCCAAGAATGGCATCACCCACAATAGACTGGATCCCTCCCCATTAGTCACTAATTAAGAAAATACCCTAAGGGTTTGCCTCCAGCTTGATCTTATAGAGGCATCTTAATTGAGATTCCCTGCTCTTACAGGACTTGTAGCTTGTGTCAAGCTGACATAAAACTATCCAGCACGCTCCTTTCTCATAAAACAAAACAGGTGTCTATTCATCCCAAACCTCATTGTTTGTATGTTCTAACTAGTTCAGACCCCAGCCCCTCTGTAGAGCCTCATTATGCCAAGTCCACAGTGATGTTCCCACCTTCTAGCCTATGATAGTAGACTCATGGCTATGCCCTGCTGAGAAGTAGAGAGTCAGAAAGGCATGTTCTCAGGCTAGGCATGGAGTGGGACTTACTTAGAACCTGGCAGAACCCCCATCCTTAGAAGGCCAAGGTCACTGTACTCAAAGCTAGGACTCGGAAACATGATAGAGGCTGTGAGGACCCTCCTGATCAGGCCACACCTGTCTGAGGGTATGAGCCCCAGACAGCTCCCTGAAGAGCTTCACTTGTTAGTGCTGCAGTGCCTACAGTCTGAGCATCCAGAAATGGTCCCTCAGCTCATGTATGTTTCCTCCAGCTGCCAGCCCAAAGGACCACAGACTCAGTGACTTAAACAGCAGAAATGGATCTTCAGTTCTAGAAGCCAAAAGTCCAAAATGCAGTTATCAGCAAGGCTACCTCCCTCTGGAGGCACAGGAGGACATTTCCTGCAAATCTCAGCTTCTGGTGGTGCCTGCAGCCCTCACTGTTCTTGGCCAGTCCCTGCTTCCAGTATATTCTCATTCATTCATTCATTCATTCTCTCTCTCTCTCTCTCTCTCTCTCTCTCTCTCTCTCTGTGTATGTCCTTGTCTGTCTGTGTTTCCTCCTTCCACTAAGTACACCAGTGAGGCTGACCTCATCTTAAATTGAAAAAAAAAAAAAAATACACTAATGGAATAGCTTTCCCATGAGTAAGTGGGCTCATCTCTAGAGTGAGAGGAATCCATACATGAGAACAATAAAGCAACTGTTTATGGCACTGATGCTGGAGTTTGTTGTGTGAGAGACATTGTGCACATGACAGACTTCTCTCTTGTCTCCTATGTCCTCACCTGCCTTTATCCCAGTAGGCGCTGGAAGAACATATTTGTACCACTGTGACTAAGTCACATTTTCAAGTCAAGGATTCTGATGTATCTTATAGATCCCTTCTGCAATAAGGTACAGCGACACAAGAGTTTATGTTCAAATAATTGAAGTCCAGGGGATGGCGAGGTGGCTATGAGCTCTCACTGCTCTTCCCAGGACCAGTCCCCAGCACCCACGCATTGGCTCACAATGCTCTGCACGAGGGAAGTCGGGCACCCCTCTTTCAGCCTCCCCAGGCGCCGCATGCGTATGATGCACACACGGCAAACCCACAACAGAGCCACGAAACCACTAGGGCCTGTCTATGCTGCAGTTGCTAACACAAGAAAACTCTCTAGATCTTTCTGGCTTTTCAACTGTGTGTACTGGTCACCAGGCCACCATGTTCCTCGATGATAAGAGGCTGTATGTCACAGGATCTCTGTGATCCAGTAGGACTATCAGTCCCAATTTTGTGGGAGAGAAAATGGAAGCAGAAGCTACACAGTGGTGAATGACAGTCCGGGCTAAACCCCAAACATGTGCAATACCAGATTAACCAAGTCTGTTGTACGACAGGTTTCAGAGCAGCCTTGCCATATGTCAGTCCTTTGGTGGGGGAGGGGGCACTTTTTGAGACAGGGTTTCTCTGTGTAGCCCTGACTATCCTGGAACTCACTCTGTAGACCAGGCTGGCCTTGAACTCAAAGATCTGCCTGTCTCTGCTTCCAAAGTGTTGGGCTCGAAGGCATGTGCCACCACCACCCAGATATGCTTCAGTCTTTAAGTCTAAGATTCAGCCAGGCCTGGTAGTACAGGCCTGTAATACCAGCTACTAAAGAAACTGAAGCAAAAGAATTGGCAAGTTTCAAGTCTCGCCTGGATAACTCAGACCCTGTCTCAAAAAAGAAAAAAAAAGGGGGGGGGGGCAGGGTAAGGCTCAGTGGTAGGGCACTTGTTCTTGCTTGCATCCCTAAGTCCAATACCCTGAATAGTAATACATGAATGAGTCAAAGACTCAGTTCCCAGTGTACAGGAATGTATGCTCATCTGTGTATAGGAAAGCCAATGTGAACACCTTGGAATTCCAATAAGCCAAAGTGAAGCAGATGCCAGCTTTCTAAGTACAAAAGACAGTTTGCCTGCTGGAAAGTGTGTGCACCCTGATATATATCTGGGTATCTGAGCATTCAGGTGAAATAAAGGGAGGAACAAAATTACATGTATCTTCAGGATGGGCAGAGCCACTGGTGATTGCCACTATGGTCGGCCTTCTGCTGGTCTTTGGTTTGTAACATGCTCTTTGTCACAGAAACACATCCCAGCAACATCCTGACACAGCCCTGTTGTCTTCACCAGAGCATTTCTATCTTGGCAAATGCTCACCTCTTTGAGTATAGAAATTTAATGTGTTACTATACTCTGAGGATTATTATGGGGAACTTATTTTCAGATGTTTGGACATATATGTGTGCATGTGCATGCCTGCATGCATACATCCATCTGCGTGAGTGCGTGTGTGTGTGTGGGTGTGGGTGTGGGTGTGTGTGTGTATTGGTAATCTTGGGTGTCAGTTGAAGATTGAGTCTGTCAGATTGGTCCACAGAGTCATTCTTCTCAACTACTAATTGATGGAGAAGAGCCCTAGACTACTGTGGGTGGTACCATCTCTAGACAGGTGGTTCTGGGCTGTGTAAGAAAGCTAACTAATTGTGAGCTAGAGAGCAAGCCAGAAGCTAAGTTTTTCCAAGGTCTTTGCTTGTGTTTCTGCCTCTGGGTCCTGTCTGGAGCTCCTGCCCTGGCTTCCCTTCACAGTGCCTATAAGCTCCAAGGTCAAATAGACCCTTTCTCCACCAATTGCTTTTGGTCAGAATGTTTCATCATAACAGGGAGCCAATTTGAACTATGTGTAAGGCAAATCATTTCTTCCCATATCCAGTGGTGTTCCTGGGCATTGTGAAAACTATCGATTGAAATTCAGTTTCCAATGCTAAACAAAGGGTCTTATATCATGACTGGAGTGTCTGTCGGAAACAGTGTAATAACCAAGATTAAATTTAGAGAAACTGATCCCAGTAAAAGGCAACATTTCCCCTGCCTTATTTACCAGCATCTCTTGGTTTTAAATGTTCACATTTTGTTAAAAGGAGGTTAATTTTGTCAAAATAAGCAAATGATATCAAAGGGCCAATGACCAGCAACAGTGCATGCTTGTTGCTGGACAGTTAGGTGCAGGAGAATGAAGGTGGCAAGCCACCCTTGAGGAAAACTTGGCATCTTGGTAGGTCACCTTGTAGGCTTTTTTGGTCACTTTGTTGTCATGGAATTGAGACTCAAGTGTATTGTTGATGGTGTTTCTGTTGGCAGGTATCAGCATCGAGTGGAATGGGCCAGGGA
Organism: Rhynchomys soricoides; assembly: GCA_019843965.1. NCBI lineage: Eukaryota > Metazoa > Chordata > Mammalia > Rodentia > Muridae > Rhynchomys > Rhynchomys soricoides. The sequence continues at coordinate 549,167 of JADRCH010000349.1, read as the reverse complement.
TTTCATGCGTAGGCAAGGCCATGATGAGAGCACTGTACAGAAGATCCTCACGGACTACACAGAACCACTTGAGCTTCCTTGCCGAGAGGAGAAAGAAGAGACCCCACAGCATGAACCACTGAGCTCCAAGGCTGACTCCTCCTTGGAAGGCAGAGTGGGAAGGGATGAACTTTCTGTGACCACTGGAGGTGCTGGACAGTCCGATGACCTACCCGGTCTCAACACACACTCAGACTGCCCGCAGAAGGGGCCTGGCCATGCTACACTAGCTGGGGCTAGTCCTGCTAGCCTTAATGGGCATGTGATAGAGGACCCCGAGGTTCTGCCCCAGATCACTTGCCGTAGCCAGGGAGCCCTCATTCCGCAGGATGGCCTTTGGCCTGAAGACGGCGGCCAGGCAGCAGGGGAGAAAAAGGCTGCTCACGAGTATGTGCTCATAGAGGAAGACCGGTGTGATGTCCAGGAGGAGGAGGTGGCACCAGATGAGAAGGTATGTAGATCAAAGCGCCCTGCTTCCTTTGTCTGGGCTTCAGTCACAGGCAGCGACAGCCTGAGAACATTGCTGTTGGCCTTGGCTTTTAAAATAGAGCCCACATTCCTTATTGTTCTCATTGCAGTGTTAGTATCCCTCTCCTACACTAGTCACTGTTGCTAATCGCTCACTAATGCAGACTTTATCATGACTAGATGTGGTTAGGAAAAGTGTGTCCCTGGGGTCAGTGCAGTCCATGGTTGCAGGCATCTGCTGGGACTCTTGGACTTGTCCCCTGGAGATGTCACATCTCCTGCTGGCCAGTGAGAAATGTCAGCTCACCCGGATGCCCTTCACTTGCCCCTGGGCAGGCCTGTTGTCAACACTGGGCCTGTGTGATGTTTCTGAGGCCAGCACTGAAGCACAGTCCCCATTGCACAGCAGTTGTGAAGCCTGTTTCCACTAAAATTCAAGTTTAAAAAATAATTTTTTTTTAAAATAAGTTAAAGCAAAGCCAGTAATTCTCTATGCCTCGTTTGGGAGAGGAAGAAACTCAGGATAATTGCCTGGTGTCCGGCATGACTGAAGTTTTGACACCTAAGTTCAGGGGCACAGCTTGTGAGTAGGAGACACTAAGTTCAACAATGGAGTTATCCCATCTGCAGGGAAAATCCACGGGATAGTGTTAGCAGCAGCAGAACCAGAACATCCTTTCCACATAGGTTTTTAAGATATGAGTAAAGTCGCTCTCTTCTGTCACACCAGAAGAGGGCATCAGATCTCATTATGGGTGGTTGTGAGCCACCATGTGGTTGCTGAGAATTAATTCAGGACCTCTGGAAGAGCAGTCAGTGCTCTAACCCCTGAGCCATCTCTCCAGCCCACACAGGTTATTTTAAAAATCTTTTTTTCTTTCTTTCTTTTTTTTTTAACAGATTTTATCCAGCAGCATGGAAAACCCAGTAGAAAAATCTGACAATATTCTGAAGCGTTGATGAGAAAAGAAAGAATCAAATTGGGTGTGGTAGTACACACCAAATCCTGCCACAGCTGAGGTGGTCTGGGCTAGCCTGGGCTATGTAGCTCATTAAGTTTATCAAAAAATGCTCATTTGGGAATTAAGTCTTCATGACAGGTGTGTCCCACGTGGCTAATTTAGTCTTTCTTTCTCTCTTCCCCTCCCCTCTTTCTCTCTCTCTCTCTCTCTCTCTCTCTCTCTCTCTTCCTCTCTCTCTTCCTCCCTCCCTCCTCTTTCTTTCTTTCTTTTTTTTTTTTCTTTCTTTCTTTGTAGTTGCTGAAAAGAAAGAAACTTGTGTGCAGAAGAAATCCATACAGGATCTTTGAGTATCTGCAGCTCAGCCTAGAAGAGGTATGTGTGCATCTTGCTCTCAGCCTTGGTGAGTCCAGCCCTGTGCACTGCGCACCTGAACCCACCTTGCAGAACAGTTCTGTAGAGAATGCTAAATGTTGACATCACCTGCTAGGATGCTGATCCTCAGCCTGTTTCACTGTAGCTCCGTGAAATCACTAAAACGGTCTGTGAGAGCTCTGGGTTCAAATCCTCAGCCAGGAAACAAAAGGAATTTGGAGCATTTGAGGGGTTTATCTCAGCCCCCCCCCCTTCCCCTCTTCTTCTTCTCCTCCTCCTCCTTCTCCTTCTTTAAAGATTTATTTATTTAATGTATGTCAGTACACAGTAGCTGTCTTCAGTCACCCCAGAAGAGAGCATCAGATCTTCTTCGGAAGAGCAGTCAGAGCTCTTAACCTCTGAGCCATCTTTTCAACCCCTCTTCTTCTTTCTCCTCCTTTTCCTCTTCCTCCTCCTCCCCTTCCTCGTCCTTCTAAGATAGGTTCTTGCTACATATCCCAGACTAGCCTGAATTTTACATCCCCAGGTGTGCCAGGATTTGGTGTGTACTACCGTAGTCAACTTGAGTCCTTTTCTCATCAAGGTTTCAAAATATTGTCAAATTTTCTTTTGTTTGGTTGGATGTGTTTGTTTTGAGGCAGGATATCAGAAGGTAGCTCTGGCTACCCAAAAACTCATTATATAGACAGCTGGCTACAAATGCATGGAGATCTCCCTGACAGCCTCCTGAGTGCTGGTATTAAAGGTGTGTAACACCATGCCCAGTTAATTTTCATCAGCTTTTTAAAAAATTTATCTTTGTTGAGATGTACACACCAGTTCTTTCATTTGAGGTGTGTAGCTCAGGCTGCAATGAAGGTCATTGGCAGAGTATCTGCCTGGTATTCACAAAGCCTTGGGTCAATCCCAGTATTGCAAAACAATAAAAAAATTTAATAGAAAAATAATACACAGTCCACCTTGTGTGGCCACATGTGCCTGTGATCACTACTGAGAGGCTTAAAAAGGGGGATCATTTGAGCCCAGGGCTTCAAAGCCAGCTTGAGCAGCATAGCCAGACTCTTTCCTGAACACAGAAAAAGGAAAGAAGGAAGGAGGGAGGGAGGGAAGGAGGGAGAGAGAGAGAGAATTTAAAGTTTGCACTGTGTTTTCTTGTGCTTGTGACTCTGACCTCGTCCTGACCGCTGAGGGAGTGAGTACTTTCCAGGCATTTCCTCTGCAGAATCAGTTAGCATGTTCCACTCTCTGCAGGACTGCATTTCAAGTGAACTCTCCAGACTCCGCCACATTGCCCCCTCGTGTTCTCTAGCTGTGGTCGCGCTTGATTGAGAACCTCCCTTCTTGTGCCTGCTTTTCTGCTGCAGGAGGCAGTGCGTGCACCTGTGCCGAGCTTCTTGGGTAGCTCTGCAACATCACAGCTCTTGATGGACTGGCAGGTCTCTGGGGAATTTGTTATATTCATCCATGGTGCTCATGTCAGAGCTGTGTCTGTAACATGCACAGCTGAGCAGCGAGCACTGGTGCTGGGGACAGCACCTTTTCTCTTACCTTTTCACCTGAGGCTGATAGTCCACCCTGAGGTTCAGTAGCCACTGGCCACACCTGACTGTTTTAATGTAAACTAATTAAAACGAGTAAGTGCAAATTTCCATTGCCCAGTTGCCCCAGCCACATTTTTGTGTACCAAACAGGCACATGTGACCTCTGAGCTAGACATCAAGTAGAACATTCTCAGTTTCATGGGCAGGAGAGGCTGGGGCAAAAATGAAATGAGCCCAGGCTGTCCTTTCTCTGTTCCCTTCTCCCCTCTGATGTCTAAGACTCAGACTCCATCCATGTGAATAGCTAATAGTTTCCACACAGAAATGTGTGATTACTTTTTACTACTATTAAAATATTGATCCTATCTGTAAAATAGTTCTACTACATCCTTCTGAATGCCTTTTAAAGAGCTCAGATTTCTCTCCATCTCCATATTTAAAGCTGCCTTCCTGTGCACTCAGAGAAACCCCTCTGAGCGGCTGTGAGGGTCTGCTTTGTGGACTGCGATCCCGTGCAGGTAGGAAGAAGAGAGGATCATAGCGTCTCTTCCCCTGTGTCTCTTCCTATCCTTCAGTTAGAATCATGAAACTAGCTAAGAAAGTGCAGCAGTGGTTGGGAGCCAAACCAGGACTGTGTGTATGCTGGACTAGAGCTCTGCCACTGAGCGACCCCAGCCTAAGAACAAAACAATTCAAACAACGAATGTTGTAGCTGGTAGTAAAAGGTTAGACTACTTTAAAGTGCACCAGTGACAAGATTGGGCCCTAAGAGACTAAAACAGACCATCGACGGTTGGAATTTCAGTATTCAGTGAAAAAAACAGTGGGTCCATAGTGTTGGAGCATCCCATTAACCACATGGAAAGAGGCCAGTAACCCAGCCTCCAAGTGTATGTCAACACAGAGCTCAGGGCAGTTAAAGAAAGGTATGCCAAGGTGGTAGCACAAGTTGAAGGCCAGCTTCAGCTACATAGAAAATTTATGGCCATCCTAAGCTACATGAGACCCATCTCAAAAACAATACAAACAAACAACCCAATGCTAAATACTTACATTATATGGCTTTGCCCAATGAATAAGTTCTTCTAAGAAGCTGTGACATATAGATTGCATGCCAGGGCTGGGGCTATAAATCCATGACGAAGTGATTCCCTACGGGGCTCCAAGGCCCTGACTCCTTCCCTAGAGACCACAGCACTGAAGAAAACAGTGGAAACTAAAGTTTCAGAAACTACCCAGCAAGCACCACACAAATTTGTTCTCCTTTTACTTAACAAGTAAGTTAGCATACAAAACGTGCTTCATTACAGTATTGTAAGGGTCCATGATTCACTGAAGCGTGACCCCCGGACTCAAGCAAAGACTGTTTTATTCTGCAGAAGTTCAGCATGCTGAGGTCTTCCATTACCAAGATAGAGAAACAACCAAGTGAGCTTGCAGTTTCGTTTTAAAGCACATTGGAATTTGGGGTAGATGAGCTTTATCTTACTCTATCTCTAGGCTTTCTGGAACCATTATTGGGGCTGGAGCCTGAGTTTTTTTCTATTAGTAACCGACTTGTCTGGACTGGCCCAGTTCATAGGCCTAGTCTCCTTAACTGCCGATTTGAAGTCTGTCGTGGAATCAACCTAGCCTTCTCAGTATGTTCGTACATGTGTGTCAATATATTTTATCACCGTCCAGCCTCTGTATTCCCTCAACCCTTGTTCCCATCTTACTGAACCCCTCGCTGCCCTTGCTCTCACGTGGATCCCATTACCTTCTCTTCTTTCTGGTCCCCACTCTGATGATCTTGTCCTCATCTCGCCACCTCCTTTCTACTTTTATGAGCAACACATAGACATTTAACTTTATTTAAATGTCATTAGATTCTTTATTTGACGGGGGAACCCTGTAGAATTTGGCCTTCTGAGCCTGGCTGATTTTGGTTGACATGATAATTTCTGTGTTCCTGTAGACTTATCACGTTTCTTTCTGGCTGTTCATGTGTGCCATGATCTCCTTATCCTTCACACACAGTAATTATCCTTGGGTGGTGAGAGCCTCCCTGTGAAGCCTGTGGCTGACTGTTGGGGGAAGGGAGGCCGGTAGTGCCTTAGAGGGATGGTGCAAGTAGGGTGTGTCTCCCCTATGGTGGTCTTTTGTTCAGTCAGCATTTCGGGGGGGCCCTGCTGTGTCTGCCAGGGTAGGTGCTGGAGATGTGAGCAGGAAAAAGACCTCATAACTGTTCTTTTGGGGATCTGCAATCGGGGTAGAGAAAGGGAGGTTCATGTAACAGCACCTGCCCCATCCGCCTCGCCTGCATCATCCACTTCGGGTACCACAGAGAATGCTGATGCTTCGGTTGTTTCCATGGAACATTCACAGGGTGTGTCTCGTTGGCCCACAGTTATGTGGGCTCAGCTCCAAGGCTCAAGAGGAAGTCACACATACTGAGATGAATGGGATATCTAGTGTGCTGGTCTTGTGTTCCATGAGCGTGGTCTAGTGTCTCTGCTAAAGACCGGTTGTGTGTTATCTCCCTAAGTCCTCATATTACCCCAGATTGTGTTGTGATCTCTCTGACCTGGGAAGAAACTGTACCTCAGGCTGGTTAAATTCCTTGCTCAAGATCAGTACTTGAACCTAAGGCATCTGATTGTAGAGCCCAAACTCTAAAGCATTTTCTGTGAACTACCAATGATAAATGGAAAGAAACAAGATGGTGCTGATTGGTATCCTAACACCTTGGTGCAGCATTTGCTTAGCATGCCTGCAACCCTGGGTCCACTCCCCTGTGGGAAACATCGATGTGATGTTATAGACAAAGATGAATAGGACTGGGTGTGGGAGCCTACCTTTAATCCCAACACTGAGAGGCAGGGGAGTCTCTGTGAGTTCCAGATCAGCTTGGTCTACGTATCAAGTTACAGGTCAGACACGGTGAAACCCTGTCTCAAAACAAAGCAGGGAGAAAATATATTCCTCATCAACATAGCACATGAGAGGTGGCCTCCTTTGGTTTTCTGATGGGTGACATGCCAGGATGTTTCCCTCAGAGGATAATAGTGAAGATCCCGTGAGGTGTGGCGTGTGTCAGGTGCCTCTCCGGGGAAGCAGGTAACTACATCTCTTACCAAGGATGCTGACATCCCTGTGTGAACATGGCCCCAGTTTAGTCTCTGATTCTCTCTGTTGTCCTGATGCACAGAATGGCAGGTACATTTGTTTGTTTGTCTGTCTGTCTATCTGTCTGTCTTTTCTCTAAATTTAAAATGAGCTCCAGCAGAATTTGGTTTGATCATGGCTTGTGGAAGGATGGGGGTGCTAAGGGAACTCTGAGAAAAAGAACAGGTCAATCAGATCTGCTCCCTTCTGCTTATTCAATGTAACAATCCTCTTTGAGTTCACGGTCAGTCTCAGACATCACATTAACTTAATACAAATGTAAGCGCATGCGCATGTCTCCGACAGGGTTCCTGACTCTACACAGGTGCCCAGTCAGCCTTAATTCTCTCCCCTAGAGCGAGATGTCCTCTCTCTAAATTGTTGGTGCTCATTATAAATTAAGAAGAATTCACAGTGACTTTGCCCTTTCCTCTGTTGGACGATAACAGCTGTCACTCGGATGTGCTGATATTGTCTTCCACGGCTGGCTTCTTGGCTGTCTTTCTCTTGAACCATTCCATGGCAGACACCACACTGGTGATTCTGTGCTCTCCTTTAGAGAGTCGTGTGATCACTGAACCAGGCTGCTTCATAGCTTTGGAAAGTTCTATCTTCAAGATGTGGTTTTCCAGTGCTGTGGACCCTAACCTGAATACACTGTCCCCAAAAGGAAAAACTTACTAATGAAGCCAGCTTCACAGACCTTCCTTCTCTGCCTCATGAGAACTTGATTTCAAATAAAATTCCTCAGTGAGGTTGGAGAGATAACAGTTACAAGCACTGACTCTAACTTCAAGAGGACCCAAGTTCTGTTCCCAGCACCCACAGTGATTCAGAGCCATCTGTTACTCTAGCTCCAGGTGATCTTCTGGCCTCCTTGGATCCCTGGCGTACACATGGTACACATATATACATGTAGGCAAAACACCTGTACACATAAAATAAAAATTAAAAATACAAATAATTTAAACCATCTCAATAAAGGCTTGTGTTTAGGTCTGTTAGACCTCATTCCATGATCCTCTGAAACAGGTTCCTTTTCTGTATTGTACTGTTCTGAACCAAGAAATACAAATTTGCCAAAATGGAGGGAACTTGTCCACCTAAGGACAGCTTTATCTTTTCCGTCGTGGTGTTTTGGTCACCCTGGTCCACTCACAAACTGCAGTGTTCAGGGTTAGGAAATGGTGGTGGCCAGAGTGAGGCCAAAGTAAATTCACAGGAGGTTTGGTGGGGTTTGGGCAGCACTGAGAGAAGCTATGACCTCTCTTGGGCCGAGTAAGCCCCTGGAGAAGCAAGCTGCGGCAGGTGCAAAGGTCCCCAGTAGATCTAGCTGCCTGGGCCTCAGCCAAGGCAGGGATTGGGGTTACTTTCATTCTTTCAACACAAGCATTGAGCCCTCACTAAAGGGGAGCTGGGCTGTCTTGTGGACTGAGGCAACAGTGTCAGTCTTTGCTCTGCCTTGGAGGCGCAGGAACGGAGGGTATTTTCCAGACAAAAGCAAGTGCTCTGGAGCACAGAGGCAAAAGAGTTGCTTGAGCCAGTGGTGAGAAAAAGGCCATTAACATAGCAGAGAAAGGGTGGGGGTGGGGTGGGGGGACACAGCAGAGAGCAGGGAGAAACACAGCAGGGGTGGGCTGGTCATTCCTGGAGCAGGCCTGAGCCACCACATCCTGCTCTAAACTGTTTATGAAAAGTAACTGTTTTTGGTCCTGTTTTGCAGATCACTGTAGGGTCTGGCTATGATGAGGTCTGCTGTGACCCCACCACAGGCCTTGGGCTATTTTTCCTCCTCCTATACTCACTGCCATGTGTGCACAGGGTTAGGACAGGAGGAGAAGTCCTCCTGTTTCTACTCAAGGACCCTCCTCCCTGTGTCTGGAAGCAGAGGCCATCTGTGATTAGTTGTGGGTAGCAGATCTCATGACTTTTAAAATACTTTGACCTGAGAAAAGTCAGGTTGGGATGTAGCTTGGCAGGGTAGTTCAGGCATGCAGGAGGCCCTCCTTGGGTTGCCAGCACTGCAGTCAATAAAATACAAAGTAACCCAGTGTCATCTTTCAGTACTGCCCACCACCCTGTGCCCTGGGTGCCTGAGGATCATAGAACCTGGCTGCCCTGGACAGAGCCACAACATGAGGCTGTTGGGATAGATGGAGGTCTGGATGCATGTTGGCTTTGTCAGGAAGCTATTTTTATTTCTGTGGGGTGATGTGGTAGGCAGTGGCTCCCCCACTAAGCCCCACACCCAACCTAGGCGAGCAGTGGTCTTTCTAATGAGCTCTCCCTGCTTTGTTGTAGGCTTTCTTCTTGGCATACGCCCTGGGATGCTTAAGTATTTACTATGAGAAGGTAAGTTGCTGTGTACACAGGATCCCATTGTTCCCACCCCCGTTGACATAGGTAGAGCCCCTTCCCATGGAGCTTTTTATTAAAGCCAGTGTGGCAACTTCAACTGAAAAAGATTTACACACACACACACCCGTAAGGCTCAAACTGAAGAACCTCAGCTGGAGCAGTTCAGGCAGAGGTGGGGTGACCCTTTTAGACCCTTTGTGTCTCAGAGGCTGGGGAACTGCAGCCTGTTAAGTAAGGAGAAGGAAACCTGCATCACCAACCAAACACAGAGTTGCAGGCTGGGTACCTCCCAGGAGCACAGTGCCTGCTCTGCATGTTTAAGGCCTTGGGTTCCATCCCTAGCACTGCAAAAATAACCAAACCCACTATTATATAGTACCCATGCTGAGTGTCAGACCTTTAAATGCATTAGGTTTTGTTTGTTTTTTTATATTTTGATTTTGTTTGGTTTGTTTTTAATGTGTATAGGCATTTTTGCCAGAATGTTTGTGCGTCCCTTGCATGCTTGGTATCCACAGACACGACCACTAAGGGTGTTGGATCCCCAGAAACTAGAGTCCACACAGTTGTTAGCTGCCTTGTGGGTGCTAGAAATGTGCTAGGATCAGTGCTCACACTTAACCACTAAGTCATCTCTCCAGACCTCTGTTTTTGTTTTCAAGTCAAGATCTTCCTTTGTAGCCTAGACAGGCCTAGAACTCACTGTTTGTAGCCTAGGTTAGACTCAATGTTGAGACAACCTCCCTTCTTCAGCTCTCTGAGTTCTGGAATTACACGTGCAGCCATGGTGCCCAGCTTGCCTGTGCTAGTTCTGTGCTGATCTTTTCCACCTCTTGGTAGGAACTGCATAAACAAGCTAACTGAGGCTTAGAGAAAATAAGTAACTCAGCCCAGGCCACCTGGATAGTGTGGTTAGGACCAGCTGGTAAACCCATGTGTGTGTGAATTCCGTGTCTCACCTTTGCCAGGGTATTGCCATTGCTGACCTCTAGGCAGATGAAGAAAGGCAGCCTCTCACTGGACATTTTTTATCCATTTTGAATTTGGCACCTTGCTGATGTAATGCCCAGTCAAAGTACTTAGGATGCACTAATGAAGAGGAAAGGAGACAGAGGGCACCAGAAGTTTCTGTGTCTGCTTCTTGGGGATACTCAGGCTCCTTGCTGGACTCCATCTTCTTGGAGAGATTTAGTGAGGGATTGAAGCCACACATGTATGAACAAAACCTGACGCTAGGTGTTTATGGGAGCTATTTGTTGTCTGGGGATGGAGCCCAGGGCCTTGTTTACACTAAGGATATGCTCTAACAGTGAGCTAAAGCCAAGTCATATTTGTGGAATGAAAGCGTAGGCCAAGCTGAACTGAGCTCATCTTACTGAGAGGCTGAACCCCAGACAGCTGAAGAGTTGATTCTTTCCCAAAGTAGTGGAATGAGAAAAGACTGTTTCTAAACCCACTCACTTGTTGACTGTTTTCTGGTGGAACCTGGGGAAGAATTCTTGTTCTGTTCAAGGCCCTTCTCCACACACAGTGATCACATTGCACCATCAGGTGGCTGTTCTCCTATCTGAAAGCTAAGTGGAACCAAGGATCATTTTGGGTCTTTAATGAAAATTTCACTTACAGAATGGTTTTCCTGAGCCTGGCCTGACATTGCAGTAGCTACTCACTGAACGGCCCATGGAAGCGTGTTTAAAAGTTCCCATGGGCCAGGCAGTGGTGGAGCACGCCTTTAATCCCAGCACTTGGGAGGCAGAGGCAGGCGGATTTCTGAGTTCGAGGCCAGCCTGGTCTACAGAGTGAGTTCCAGGACAGCCAGGGCTACACAGAGAAACCCTGTCTCGAAGAAAAGAAAAAAAAAAAAAAAGTTCCCATGGGCTTGTTACACGTGAGCCCAACACCACATGCCACTGGTTCCTTTGTCTACAACATCCTTCCCAGATCCCTACCTCTTTCCTTGGCCTCTGACCCCTTTGCTGTTTCTCATTTCTAAATTTTAGCCTCTCTTCTCCCTGGCCCTGTTCTCCCCATCTTCTTGTCCCTCTCTAAAGGATGGAGCTCAGGGCCTATGTATGCTGAGCCCCATCACCAAGCTGCACGCCAGCCTCAGTGTCTCCTTTTCTGAGTTCTCTAGATCTCTGCAGCATAAGAGATGAATGAGAGCCTCAGGTGGGAGCCACATGGGTCACTGTAGACGTTTCTGGTGGTACTTGAGAAGCAGAGGCAAGAAGATTGCAAGAAGTTCAAGGCCAGCCTGGGCTACAGTAGTAAGACTGTCTCAAAAAAACAGTACTCCCCACTCACAAGAACCTTTTTTTTTTTCCTGAGACAGGGTTTCTCTTTGTAGCCCTGTCTGTCCTGGAACTCACTTGGTAGACCTACACTGGCATCCAGCTCATAGAGATTGGCCTGCCTCTCTGCCTTCACCTCTCTGCCTTCTGGGATTAAAGGTGTATGGTACCACGGGGGAGGAGGGGCTGGACTATGGCTCAGTGGTAGGACTTGCCTAAGCATGGACAGGCCTTGTTTCGCATACCTAGCACTACGAGGGGGAAAGACTATGATTATCTTCAAATGACCCAAATGACTAAGGTGACTTGTGTGACTTTCTCTACCATGGGCCTCACCGTAGCACCTGTGTTGGGAACAGCCACACTTAGTGGTTGTTGTCACATAGACAGTGTGGGTTAGGTCTCCTGAATGAATCCCTCTTGTTCATCTCCATTGCTGCTACAGTACCATGCTAGTCTAGGTGTCTACTCCCTTACTGAGCAGGAGTGAATAAATGCAAACTAACATCTTTTTAAAAAACAACTTTAGGAGCCTTTGACAATAGTGAAACTCTGGCAAGCCTTCACTGCAGTCCAGCCCACCTTCAGGACTACCTACATGGCCTACCACTACTTCCGAAGCAAAGGTTGGGTGCCCAAAGTGGGGCTCAAGTATGGAACAGATCTGCGTGAGTAGCTCTTGGGGCGTGTGTGTGTGTGTGTGTGTGTGTGTGTGTGTGTGATGTGAGGACAGGGTCAGCCCAGGGAGCTATCTGTTCTGTTGGATACCATTGCTGGGTGTTTGGGTGGGATGGGTTAAATCCAAAGAATGAGAAGGCCATGTGATGGGAAAGCCTACTGGTAGGCGCAGACTTTCCTAATCATAACCAAGAGTTCTATGGCACTTGCTGCACATCAGCCATGAGCTTGCGTGATTTCTGTCTGGTCTGCTTCATTGCAGTTTCACTGACCTCAGACTCCAAGTCCTGGAGTTATAGTGAAAGCTGTTGTTTACTGAGCTCATGCTGTCCAGCATGGTGCTGTGAGTTCCTGTGACACTCCTCATGGCAGCCCTTTGCTATTCTGTATGCCACTCTCGTTCCTTACTGCAGTGTAGAGAGGAAAGACCACGAACCCTCACCGGTTTCTAATCACTCTCAGGCTTTGGATTCTAGAGCAAAGGCTCTTAGGCACTTCTGTGTGTCACTGGCTCCCCCAGTGATCCCCTCAGGTTGTGAAGGCTTGCTGGGCAGAACAATTAGCACAGAGGCTGGGGCAGGACCTGCCAAGCAGGTCTCAGGAACTGCACAGAGGCAAGAACATGGAGAGCACTGGTCCCAAGGGAGTCAGGCTGGGACCAGATCCAGGATGTAAGGGAGTCAGGCTGGGACC
>JADRCH010000349.1:520111-536608 GCA_019843965.1 Rhynchomys soricoides | reverse complement strand
GTCAGGCTGGGACCAGATCCAGGATGTAAGGGAGTCAGGCTGGGACCTGGTCCAGGATGTAAGGGAGTCAGGCCGGGACCTGGTCCAGGATGTTTGGGATAAGAAGTCTTCAGAGTCCTGTCTTATACCAATGACTGGAAAGAACCAAAATGGAGAAAAAACTTACTGGTGAAGCTGGGCTTAACAGCCCACCAACAGAATGAATGTGACATTTATGCGTAAAGGAACCAGGTGGCATCTGGGCACTGGCTCAGATTCTTGGTGTATTCGTCTGGTGGAGGCACAGACTGAGAGTGCTCATCTGAAATGCTTGGCCAGAGAAGCAGTCTGGTTTCAGGCACCTATAGGATGTGGTCTGTAGTGAGAATTCTGGAATTTTGGTTTCTTTAAGAACACAGAAATACTATAGTGTTTTCATTTTAACCCCAGACATGAAGATATGGGGCTGCTTCAGACTGTCCACAGCAGCTGACTATGATTTGCCCCATGCTCTAGCAGAGGCATGGTTTTGCCAGCTGCAGATAGCTTCTGCAGTTGTGTGACATTTGGAATCTGGGAATTTTCCAGAGGAATATAAATGCTAGAGCCCCACAAGGTGGAGTTGGGGGTTGGTGGTCCTCGTGGGGCAGGCGGGGAGGGTTGGTGGCAGTCTGTTAGTAGTCCTTCTCAAAGAAGTAACAAAAAGAAAGAAATTATATTTACGAATATCTCCCCCCCCATCCTTCTTTCTCTCCTGTCTAGTGATAATGGGGGGGGGGGCTGAAACTAGGGGTGGAGGGGTAAAGGGTGGGAAAAGAAGAACCCGCCAAGTAGCCTGTCCTTAATGCTCTTCCTCTCCTCAGTGGTTCTGTGCACATCTTCATATGTGGCCCTCAGCAAGCTTCAGACTGGGGGCAGAGGAGGAGCTTGGTGGTAGGGCTTCGGCCTTGCATGCCTGAGGCCCTGAACATGAACCCCAACAAGGAAGAATTCAGATCTTGGAGCCTCGGAGATTAGTGATGCTCTTCATGATTAAAAGAGGAGACAGGCAGTTCTGGGCAGCAGAAGCAACCCAGGGATCTGTAGATGTCAGGGGCCTGGGTTAGTAACCATCTGTCTTTGGGTTCCCCTCCAGCTTCTGGGGTCACTCCTTAATAAATCGCCAAACCCCATTTCCATATGAGCCATATGAATGAGTGCTTTCTGGGTCTTCTCAGAAGTGTTTATAGGGCTCGGATACACATTTTAAGGTGTTTGAGAGCCCTCAAAAGTTAGGCTTTTGAGGGCTTAAGTGACCCTGTTACAGTTTGTTCCATATGTCTCTAAACCTTTTTAAATAACCCAAAGAAAGTCAATGCAGTCTTTAAAATTCTTACGCTGTGGCTGGAGAGATGGCTCAAAGGTTCAGAGCACTAGCTGCTGCTCTTCCAGAGGGCCTGAGTTTGATTCCCAGCATCCACATGGTGGATAACAACCATCTATAACTCCAGTTTCAAGGAATGTTACATCCCCTTCTAGCCTCTGTTGAACACCAAATAAACATGTGGTGTACAGAAATGTATGTAGGCAAAACAGAGAGAGAGAGAGAGAGAGAGAGAGAGAGAGAGAGAGAGATAGAAAAAAATGAATAAAAACTTTAATGCTCTAAAATAGGCTGTGCTTAGGCTGGTGTTACTAAAACACTTAACCAGGGTGGAGACCCAGGCAGTATCTACCCTTCTAATATCCCAGTGAGGAAATGAAGCACAGTTCTGCCAGTTTACTCTGGAGAGCCAGTCAGTTTTATTGAGCTTCTCGTAGGTAAGAGGCTACTTACAGTAGTGTAGTTCCTCCTTTATCCCCATCAGGACATACCTAGAAAGCCTTTTACCCCTGAGGGGATGAGGGCTCACCCTGTAGACCCATAGATGGCTCCTCTCCATCCCCCTGGCCTAGTCCTCCCCTAGGGCACATGTAATTAAGGCAAAGTTGTATACAACATGTTTAGGGAGCGCTAGATACTCAGGTGAGGGTCTCATGACCCTCCCCACCCCTCTTCCTCAGTGGGTATAAACAGTCAACAAGCTTGGCTGGATGATCCTCATTCAAGGAGGCACAGCTGAACTCCCCAGGGACTTGCTAGGCTCAGAGGACAGTCACTCACAATACCTGGAATTGTGGGATAGTCCTCAGGGGGCACCAGCAGCCCTGAAGGCCTTTTCTGGACAGTGGTTAGTATGTTGCTATGTGCCCGTCCCTCTAGGGGAAAGGCCTCTTTGGTTTCTTCCATCCTGAAGGTTATCCACAGGTCACTGGTGGAGTGAACTGGGCTCAAGTTGCTGGAGATAAATTTCAAGATGGCTGTGTTGGTCCCAGCTCATGTTTGTACAGGGGATGGCCTTGCTTTGTTTCTTTTTGATTTCCTCTCGTTCTCACTCCTGTGAGCACAGCCACTCTACCTACCTACCAGCTCTCCACCGTCCTCATCCTAAGGGGGAAATGAGAGTTGAAGCTGTCAGAGAGGCTGTCTGGTGCATTAAGAGGCAGCATGGGTAACAGAGCTCTCGGGTCACAGCCTTCTCTATCTCGTCCCACATGTGTGACCGCAGCTGGTTTCTTAATTTGCCTGAGCTCTGTCTTATCACACCTTGGGATGTTGATAAAACATCTTTGTAGAGCACTTCTGAGAAGGACTGGGTGAGTTGTGCTCACATGACTCACGATTTGGTCAAAGTGTGTGGGGTAAAGATGCAATTGGGTTCCAGACATGAATGCAGTGGGTAGAGCAGACCTTCATTTCCTCTTGGATGCTCTGGGTTTCATTTTGTATCTTGAAATAGAGTTTTACTGCATTGCCCAGGCTGTTCTCACAGTTGAACAACCGTCCTGGCTCAGCCTCCTATGTAGCTGGATCACATGTGTGTGCCTCTGCACCCAGCAATGCCTTCATTTTAGAATGCTGGAAACCTATTCAGAAAGGCTAGACTGGCCTAAAGTCTCACAACCTGGAGTGACAGAGATTGGGCAGGAAGTGATGGTCCTGGTCCACCTTATTCCCATTGCTGAACCCCAAATCATAGAGAACTGTTTGGATGCATTTGGATGTTCACTCAATGGGAACTGAGTTGAGCTGAAACACAGTACGCAGGAAATGAATGGGCAAATGGCAGTGTGATCACAGAAACCAGACCAGAAGCAGCAGGCTGGGTGAAGGGGTCCTGCAGTGTCCTGGGGAGTCCCGAGGTGACTCCAGGATCACTGTCTCCAAAAGGGAAATTGTGTTTGTTTCTCAAGAGACACAAGCTTTCCTTTCCTTGAATATTCCTCTGCTGGGGACAAGGGGACAGCCAATGTCACAGAGCTAGCACGTGGCAGCAGTAATGGCAGAGCTGTAGGTTACTTTTCGAGTTCAGTCTTCAGGGTGTGGCCATACCATTCATTGTTCATTTATAAATGTCAGGCCTGGGGCTTGCCATAGCCCTTACTTTTATTTTCCATGAAATCCAGTGAGCATCTCCAGGTGCAGACGACTGACAGGTACTCAGGGCCCTGGGCTTCATCTTCAGCATGGGCCCTCAGGGTCACTAGCTGAGTGCTGAGCTCTGGACCCAGAAGGGTTCTGAGTTGACCCCTGACCCACATGTGGCACAGCTCAGGGCCAGGCCCTTCTGCTCAGGCACTCAGAACCTGAAGGAAGCTAGATAGACAAGGTGGGCAACTGGCCAGTCCCTGCCTCCAAGGGGTCCTTAGGCCCAGGCTCCTTCAAAGAGAGGCTCTTGTTGATCTCTACAGACTGGCTTCACCCCTTCATATGTCAGATCCCCAAGAGAAAGGCAGGCTGGTAACTGGATGGAGTGTGTGGTTATGGATCTTTGGTAGCTTCTTGGCTGAATTTCTCATTTACTTACTTATTTTAGTTTATATTTATCAGTGTTGTGTGTATGACTCAGGTTCACATGAGCACATGACATGGCGTGGACACATGTGCTGTGTATGTATGGGCATTCCTACCAAACATTTTTACTTGCTGAGACTTCTTGCCAACACCTGCATGTGTGTTTTGTGTGATGCATGTAAATGACTACGTAAATGCATCAGGAGACCAGAGGAAGAGGTCAGGTGACTTTCTCTGTCATTCTTTAGCTTATTGCCTAGAGACAGGGCCTCGGTGAGCCAGAACAGAAGTGCACTGTTTCAGGTGGACTGGCCAGCAAGCTCTTATAATCCACCTAGGGGTTTCAGACATGTGTAACCGTGCTTCACTTTCTATGTGGTGCTGGCAGGTACCACTGTCCTTAGACAATATATGCTCTCACCACCAAGCCAGGCCCTGAATTCCTACACTTGACCAGCCAAAAGGCTGGGAAATGATCCCTGACTTCCCTGAAAACTGCATCACCAGTGCGACACCTGCCACAGCACCAGCAGGCAGGGCCCACCCTCACTTTAAATTTGGCTGATTTGGAATGAGTCACAAATGCCGTACATTGTATGGACTTAATGTTCTTTCTACCACTTCCCACACACGGAGAAAGACAAGACCCACTGGTAGCTAGGAGTATGGGCAGAGTGAATCACTGGGCTCAGTCCCCAACACCAAAAGAAAACAAAAAAAAATGACTTGTACTTAACTCTGGGAGTTGCTTGTGGGGTTAACGAGGGTGTCGGGGTTCGGGCAGCAGAATTGACTAGCTTCCTTGTTTCTGGGAGTAAGAGTTTAGATCTGAAGCCAGGCTGGGGCCAGAGAGCAGAGTGCCTCCCGGGGAGAGGTGAGTGTTAGCTCGCTCTGGGTGGTTATGAAGGCCTAACATCTCCTTTCTCTCTTTGCAGTGCTGTATCGGAAAGGCCCTCCATTTTACCATGCAAGGTTTGGAAATTTCTAAATAAATTAATAGAAAGGACACAAGGAAATATCTGGCTTTGGGCTTAATTTTCAGTGTCTCAGAGGCAATTAAAAGTCATATTCTTAGCTGAGCAGTGGTGGTGCAGTGGTGGCGCACACCTTTAGACCCAGCACTGAGGAGGCAAAGGCAGGTGGATCTCTTGAGTTCAAGGACAACCTGGTCTACAGAGTGAGTTCTAGGACAGCCAAGGCTACAAAAATCAAAGTTTTCTCACACACACACACACACACATGCGCGCACACACAAATGTCATATTCCTGGGGCTGAAGAGATGGCTCAGTGATGAAGAGTGCTGGTTGCTCTTCCAGAGGTTTTGGGTTCGGTTCCCGGCACCCACCTGGTGGCTCACACCAGGAGGATCCAGTGTCTTCTTCTGACATCCACAGACACCAGGCATGAACATAGTGCACAAACACATATGCAGGCAAATACCTATACTTATTTTTTAATAACTTTTAAATATTGTGTGCATTGGCATTTTGCCTGCATGTATGTCTATATGAGGATGCCTGATCCCCTGGAGCAGCAGTTACAAACAGTTATGAGCTTCCAAGTGGGTGTTGAAAATTGAACCCAGGTCCTCTGGAAGAGCAGCTGGTGCGCTTAACCACTGAGCCATCTCTCCAGCCCAAACACCTCTACTTATAAAAATAAAATATATCACTTCAAAAAGCCATGTTCCTGGCCAAGTGTGGTAACATATATCTTTAACCCCAGCACTCTGAAGAGGAGGCAGGTGGAGCTCTTTAAGTTTATAGTCAGCCTAGTTCCAGTTTAATCAAGGCTACATAGTGAGACCTTGTCTCAAAACAAACAAACCTACCTGCAGGCTCCAGGCTAGCCTAGGGTGCAGCTTGGTGGTAGGACCGCTGGGTTCCATGATCAGCACTGCAGGAAATTTTAGCACACTGGCCTTGTTACACTGTCCACACAATGAGTGATGGTGTCATGGATCTGTGTTAAACACCAAGTTAGTCTGTGTACAGTCCTCAGAGCATCTAGTGAGTATGAGTATCCAAGCAGTCAAAAGAATTTACAGCTTTCACGTTGAGAAAAATAGGTCCGTTCCTTCCTGTCAGTAAACATGTAATGAGCCTGAAGGGTGGTAGCTTCCGCCTGGCTGCTCATTAGTTGTTCTCTTTGGTGGTCTAGGCTTTTAGCAGCAGACAATGTGAAGTTCTTCTTTCTTAGTTCTTGGTAAGTGTGACACGCTGTTCTACGAACATGTTGAGAGTATGTCTTTTCCAAAATGTATGTCTGTCTTCCAGCTACTCTGTCATCATTGAGCTCGTGGACGACAACTTTGAGGGCTCCCTCCGCAGACCTTTCAGCTGGAAGTCGCTGGCCGCCTTGAGCAGAGTCTCAGGGAACGTCTCAAAGGTAACAAGCTAAGCCTTGCTGCCATGGCTCCTTTGCTTTTCTCTTAAAGTCAGTAGAATTTTTTTTTTTCCCCAAATGGGGATGTAGGGGATGGAGAGGTGGCTCTGTGGTTAAGAGCACTTGGCTCTTCCAGTGGACCTGAGTTCAGTCTAGCACCCACATCAGACAACTCACAACTACCTGTACCTCTGGCTCCAGGGGTTCTGACACCCTCTTCTGACCTCTAACTTTGTTGGTTGGTTGGTTGGTTGGTTTGTTTGTTTTATTTGGGGCTCAGTGGCTTTTCCTTCCTGGAGGACCAGAGCACACACACCAGCCATCTGAACCCCAGCTCCAGGAGATCCAGTGCCCACTTCTGGCTTCCACGGGCATCTGCACTCACATGCACTTCCCTACACAGACACTAGGATATACACAGAATTAAAAATAAAATAATAGAAAATCTTAAGTTGTTTGTATGACTGAGTATACACTGTAAGCCCAGCACTTGGAAAGTGGAGACAGGAGGCTCATGAGTCCGAGGCATAGTCTTCCCTTCTCTGGTGGCATACTGAGTGCAGTGAGTATTTTCCATCTTTCCATCTTGGATGTGTGAACAGCTTGTCTGCTTTGTCACATCCCCACATCCTCTCCACCACTGTAAAAGCCAGGGAAGCAGGAGATGTGCCCCATGAGTGTGCACACTGCAGTGTACACAGGGACGGGTGGAGGTGCCTGCTCCCCTCCTCACACACTGACACATGTGATGTCTCTTTGTGGAATATGGAAATTGTGTCATCTTTTCTCGGCAGGAGCTGATGCTGTGTTACTTGATTAAGCCCTCCGCCATGACTAACGAAGACATGGAGACCCCAGAATGCATGAAGAGGATTCAGGTTCAGGTATGTGAGCGTAGAGACAGATCTACATCATCCCAAGGGTCCGCACCCTCCGCACAGAATGTTCCTTCCTCAGTGACAAAAGCTTCTTCTGGCCCTGTAAACCTCTCACCTTCTTCCAACTGAATCTGTCGGACTCCACCTTCCACAGCCTCAGCCAGTCTATCTGTTGCTTCCCTGTCTCCAGCCATGGGTGGGCCAGCTCAACAGCCAGACCAGGGTCTCCACAGGTCTCACTCCCAGAGTCTAACTGTCCATCCCTCCTCAAACTTCTTACATGACTTCCTTCAGTGCTGAGGGTGGAACAGGGCCTCACTCTCAGTAAATGCCTGTTCTGCCACACGCACCTGAGCCTCACACACCCACGTGTGTCACTCTCATGCTCCTGCGTTGAACCAGACACCTTCTAGTAGTCCTGGCTGCTTTCCTGTCTCTGCTGGGGCTGCCAAGTTCACAGTAGAGTCCCCACTGTGTGTTGATATCTCTGAGCCCTTCCTCACTGCCCACTGACCCCAGGACTTCAACAACACCCCAGCTTCCCACACAGCCTGTGGGCCCTTGTTCTCCTCTCTCTGTGTGCCCCCGCCCTGGTCCCAGTCAGATGTCCTGTCGGCCTCCAGGGCCCCAGTGGCACCTCCCTCCATGTGTTCTGATCTTCTCTAGGTTTGATATTCATAAAACGCCAGTGTCCACTTGTCATTTTCCATGACTGACTGACAGGTACCAGTGTGTCCCAGAGTAGGTCCTCACTCGAGTTGAGCACTTGACTGCTGCTGTGTGCTGGGAGGCTAGTTCAGTGGTGACAGGGAACAGGGTTCCCCTGTGAAGGTTATGGTTACACCTAACGCTTTTTCCACATCTTCCTCTTTCAAGACTGGGAAGGGAATCCCTGCAAAACAGCAATCTGTGGTAGGCAGCTGTGACATCACATGCTTGGGACTCCCATTTCCTCTTCTGAAGTCCAGCCCTCTTTTACTCCATTGCAGGAGGTGATTCTCAGCCGATGGGTTTCTTCCCGAGAGAGAAGTGACCAAGATGAGCTTTGACCTTCCAATTCCAGAGTCCACAGTTCACCACCAGCTCTGACTGTGTGGCATCAGCCTGCCCCGAAGGAGCATCGGCACATTTGGGGATCACAGGACCCCACGATCTGTTGATTTAATAGAAAAATCTACTCCTGTAGCTCAGCTCACCCAAGGATTTCAACCAATTACCCACGTGACTGGAAACCCATTGATGGTTTGGAAACCTTGAAATGCTGAGTGACTAGTGCATTCTCAGTGAACTCATTATTTGACAGGTTGGTGCATTGGACACAAAATTATGTAGGACTGGCTGTGGAAGATGCTTTGGAGAACTTATAAAATAAAAGTAAGAAGTGAAGTTTTTGAGACAACAAATGCAGTTAACATTTAGCAGAACATGACGTCATTACCCTCATCCCATGGGTTAGAGCACAGGGAAAATGTTGCCTGAGGCATTTAGGCATCTTAGTCAACGTTTTGTGTCACTATAGCGGAATGGCAGGTGCCAGCCAGCACATAAAGAAAAAGAGCTTATTTGGTTCACGATTTTCATGGATGGAAAGTCCAAACAGCACAGCACAGGTCTGGCCCTTGGCAGCATCATAGTATGCTGGAGGAATGAAAAGAGATGAGGGCCAAAACGAGAGATGGGGATGGGATATGGCCCTCTGGCCGGTCTCCAGGGAACTAATGCACCCTTGAGCTGAAATCCCTCGCAAGGGGAAGGTAGTGATTTGATCATCTACCTTGAAGAGCTTGTCTCCATCACTGTTATTGGGTAAGTTAAGCTTCGACATGTTTGGGTGGGGGCGGCACACATTCACGAGATAACCAGCGGGGGTGTGAACTTGGGAGGGGGTTCTGTGAGGGTGGATTCAGAGCCACAGCATGAGTTAGTGAACTCGGAAGAAAAGTGCCTGAGGTTCACCCAGGTCCAGGCTCAAGAAACTGACAGATGGCCTGGCCACTTAGTCGCCAAGTAGTCTGCAGAAACTATTTGGAAGCAGTGATCTTTAGAAGGAAAACAGGCGTGTTTGCTAAGTGTCCTCCCACTTCCTGACTCCATGCTGTCTGCTCATGGTCCCAAATCCTAGTTGAGAGCTTCTATACAGGCCTCTTTCCTGCCCCACACACATTAGGCCTAGTGATCAGAAGATCATGTTCAGCAGTGCAGCTCCCCAGACCCCACATCAAGTCTCAGTGGACTGCACAGAAATGCTTGCTCCTACCTCATTTTTAGCATTTTTACCATAATGGCTTCCCTCAGGCTCCAGAGCAAAGATGTCATGTGGCTTCTTGTTTTGAGTGATAACTTTTCAGAGCTTTCAAAGTCAGACAAAAGTTTGAAGAGCTGCTGCACATACTTCATTCAGTCCTGCTCAGAGCCTGGATGCACTGCAGTCAGAAATCTTTTTTTTTTCCCTTAGAATTATTTATTTTATGCATATGAGTACACTGTAGCTGTCTTCAGACACACCAGAAGAGGGCATCAGATCCCATTACAGATGGATGTGAACCACCATGTGGGTGCTGGGACTTGAACTCAGGACCTCTGGAAGAGCAGTCAGTGCTCTTAACCACTGAGCCATCTCTCCATCCCTCTGTTGGAACTCTTCCAAGACTGCTGTCACCCTGGCACACACCATCTCAGGTCCCTCAAAGGTTGAGTGACTCCAAGAATACAGACTTCAATACCGGTGTGGTAGAAAGCCCAGGAGACCACAGGTGTCACTCGGCACAAAGCTGTGGAGGAGCATCCTAGGCTGGGCCAGGGCACAGTGGGGAGTGAGCCTGCAAAGTGGGGTTTGACCCCCCCTCTGGGGAAGGGCAGGGGAGGAAGGAGTAGTGTGGCAGAGGCACCATCTTCTCACTTGGTTCTGTTTAGAGCTGCTGGGGACTCAGGCCTTGCCCACACTAGGTCAGCGTTTAGCACTGTTCAGTCCAAGCTCCAGAAGCAGCCTCTCTTCAAACCTGTGTGGAAATGTTTCTTTGCATGTTTGATGTGAACCTTGTACAGCAAGCCATTACTATAGAGCCTTAGGGTGCTGGACTGATTCAGGGGAGTTGATTGAATACCACCTGTGGTTTCCAGCCAGTGGCAGTGTTAGCTTACCTTTGGAGGGCTTGTGCTCTTCTGAAACAGATGTGCAATATGCCTTTGTTTATATAGCCCAAGTTTGCCTGGTGATGGTGGCACACGCCTTTAATTCCAGCACTCAAGAGACAGAGACAGACAGATCTCTGAGTTTGAAGCCAGCCTGGTCTACAGAGCTAGTTCCAGATCAGCCAAGACAAGAAACCCTGTCTCGAATGAATGAATGAATGAATGAATGAATGAATGAAAAATAAAAAGTCCAAGTTAATCAAGATTTGAAATTTGCCTACGACAAAGCCACCTTCAGGAGCTTTCCTTGGGTGAGATGCTGTAGCCTACCTCAGCAGGATTGCCTCTCCATACCCCTCAGAGCCTCAGGCTCCCAGGAGTCTCTTCCAGATGGGCTTTTAGTAGAAATACCTCAGGGTTGAAGGTCAGAGGATAACTTGCTGGAATCAGTTCTCTCCTTCCACTGTGCAGGTCCCAGGAATTGAACTCATGTTGTTAAGATTAACCACAATTGGCCTTTCCTCCTGAACCATCTTGCCAGCCGAAACTTGAGATGTTTAACCCACCAATTTATCTTAAACATTTGTTGTTTTGTAAAGTACTAGAAAGCTTAAAAGCAGTTTGAGCATTATGAAGAATGGAGGGATCTCTTACCTGAGATACATAATAGGAAAAAAGCATTCGTAAACCTGTAGTAATGGGTGATGTATGTATTTCCTTTATGTGAAAGGCTTCTAGCAGCTCGAATAATTGGCATCTTCATGTGCATTTTTGAGAGCAGAGGATACAGGGTTCTGCTAGGTGGCTCCAGCTGGCCTCAAACTCCTCCTCCTGGTCAGCTTCCTCCCATAGAAAACTGAGTAAGTGTCCACACCACATTTCATCAGCATTAGTCCTTCCTAAAGTCTGCCCAGATGTCACACATGTTGGGTAAGTACTCTGTCTCTGACACCCTCCTGCCCCTTCCCTTGGCATATACTGGTAAAAATCTAATCAGAAGGTCCAAGTTCTCATTCCACATCAGCACCAGGGATGTGCGTGCCCTTGGGAATGGTGCTCTTTCTGAGCCTCAGTTTCTTCATCTGTGAAATGGAGTTAGAGGCTGGGGAGACACAGGGTAAGAGCACTTGCTACACAAGCCTAA
Source organism: Rhynchomys soricoides (assembly GCA_019843965.1). Lineage (NCBI taxonomy): Eukaryota > Metazoa > Chordata > Mammalia > Rodentia > Muridae > Rhynchomys > Rhynchomys soricoides. The sequence goes on along the minus strand of JADRCH010000349.1, from coordinate 525,215 downwards.
GGACCTGAATTTGAATCTCAGCACCCAGGTACACAGCCAGGCATGGCTGCACATGCTTTGTAACCCAGCACTGGGATAAAGATAGGCAGATCTGGAGAGCTCTTTAGCCAACCAGCTGAGCCAAAATATCGAGCTTCCGGTTCAATGAGAGACCTGTCTCTATCTCAGTCAGCTCGTTTTCCAGTGAAATCTTAGCTGTTGTGTGCTATCTGGATAGGCAGTTTTGTTTTTCCTGAACTTATATGTGCAAATATTGTGTATGGAGGGAAGTCTACTTCCTCCCCTCCCCTAGCAAATCACCCACACATGGGACAGTTATATCATGGAACTTGTGATTTTGAATGCTGATCAAAAATAAATAAATATAAGGTAGGGTCCAAGCCAGTTAGTGTCCAAAAGACTCTCAGGAACTCCTGGGAAAACAGAAGCCATTTCCAGACTTAGAGCCTATGATGGTTAACATGAGTTGATTGTCAACAGAATCTAGAACTATCTAGAAGACAAACTTCTGGTGAGAAAACCCATCCTATATAGTGAGCCACACATCCCTATGGGCTGAGGTCCTGGACTGACTGATACAAAGGAGAATTCCTGGCTGCAGGTCCAGTAGGTTCACCCTGCACTCCTGCCTCTGACTACCCCACCACAATGGACTGTATCCCTTAAACCAAGAGCCAAAATACAACCTTCCTGTGTTGGGAGCAAGTAAAAGGAACTTGTCTTAAGTACTGCCATTTTGACTGCGGACTCCACTTACCTAAGCTGACCAACTCTTTCTCTAAGCAATAGTTCCCCAAAACACAATGCCTGTTCCTAACAACAGAAAGAACAAATGAATTTGACTGGTTGAGCAAAAAACATGTTCAATGTCAGGTGACAAGGATGGAGTGCTTGCCAAAGTACCTAATCCTCAGTTCTGATTGATAAACATTATAACTGTAACTTGGTCCAGGTGCTTATAAACCCTGCTTCATGCCGGGCAGTGGTGGCACACGCCTTTAGTCCCAGCACTTGTGAGGCAGAGGCAGGCGGATCTCTGAGTTTGAGGCCAGCCTGGTCTACAGAGTGAGTTCCAGGACAGCCAGGGCTACACAGAGAAACCTGTCTCAAAAACAAAAACAAAAACAAAAAAACCTGCTTCCGCTCCTACTGAAAGAAACAAGGCCCTCAGATCCTTGTCTAATGGCTCCGATTGATCAGCTACTCTGCTTATGTGGTGGGAATAATGAAAGAGTAATAAATAATAAAATAATAATAAACACTACAGCTCCGGGGGGAAGGTGTCCCAGTGGAAGGACATCCTGGGACACAGGAGCCCAGGAGCCTCATGGCTCTGAGAGAAAACCTCCTCAGCTCCGCTCCTCCTTCTCTTCTCCTCATTACTTTTTTTCTTCATGGCTTCTTCTGACGAGAGAGTAAACACCCGGCAGAAAATCCCATGAAAGAGATTAAGTGACAGGTTCAGGGTGTGGAGGGACAAATCTAGAATGGCTGCCCTCTGCTCCCAGGAGTGGGCAGCAGGGAACTGGACAAAGGGTAGGGCTTATATAGGATTTCTTAGGGGGCAGAGCTTTTCAGGGCAGAGATTTCCAGATTGAGGATTGGTGGGATTGCAGGTCCGCGAGCTTGGAGAGCTCAGTGATCGGTGGGTTTTTGTGGGAAGCTCAGTCATTGGTGGGTTTTACCTGATTAGGGACTGGTGCCCTTTTTCCCTGCATTGGGCCCATGGATTACAGTGGGAAGACCTTCCCAGCCTCAGCCAGCTTCAGCTGAGGTGCCATCTCTGTGGAGCTGCTGGGGAGGCTGGAGAGTAGGTGCTGCCACTGTAGATCAGCCCTTGTGGGACAGCTCCTGTACAGGCTACCGAAAGAGAAGTATGGTGCTGCCATTTTGACAGATGCCGCCATTTTTGACAGCTTGTGCAGCAGCATCTTACCACAGCATAGGCTGGGATGGGAAGGAGGGGCTGACCTCCGCTTTGACGGCTTTTGTGTCACTAAGCTTAAGCATTACACTGGTATTTTCTCTCCCTAAGTGGGCTTGTCAGGTATTTTGTCACAGCTATGAGGGAAGCAACTAATACAGTTGACATCTATTTCCTGTGTTAACATAGCCCCAAGCCAAGGGGTCTCAGCAAACCACGACCCAGTCCCCAAGAGACCCAAACAGCTGAGGAGTGAGTGTCAAGACAGAAAACGAATTTATTTCAGTGTAGCCAACATCAAAGACACATCTAGGACCTAAGCTCTGCCTGTGAGGCACTAAGAACCGTTTTAAGAAGGGAAAGAACACAGGCAGGCCAAGTGCACACATAAGCAGCATGAGAGAAAATGAAGTATGTTAGAGTTTTGTCCCCTCTGTCAGAAGGCAGAGGAAGATGGGTGAAGGACAGTTTCTGTTATACTTGGGGATTTGTTGTTTTAATTATTATTTAAGTTATTACTGTTTGAGTTAGTCTTAGTTAATGTATACGGGTATTTTACCTGCATGTGTCTGTTCACCGTGTGCCTGGTGCCCACAGAGACCAGAAGACGGTATTGTATCCTCTGGAACTGAAGTTACAGGGATTGTGAGTTGTCATGTGGGAGCTGGGAAATAAACCAAGTCCTCTGCAAGGGGAACAATGCTCTTAACGGCTGAGCCATCTCTCCAACATCTGCTACCTTTGGTTCTTTTTAAGTTTGTTTCGTATTCTTGACCAGGCTTTCTGCCATTTGGCTGCATTCCCAGCATTCCCGTGAGTCTTCAGGTGCAGACATAAGACTTACGGGTACTTTCCCAACCTGTGTCTTCTCTCCCTTCCCCCCCCCCCCCCCCCCCCCCCACTTTTGGCTCCCCTCTCTCTGGTCCCTCCCTCTTTTCATTCACATCAAAAAGTAAATGTGCTCAGTTAAAATTAATTGATACAAAGTGTTTTCTTTGATCAGTGAATAATGTTCTTCCACTCTGGTTATAACAGATTCTCAGCTTAAAAACACAACTGCTGGAGAAATTTAGTTGTAATGAATGGGTTTTTGTTTTTGTTTTTGTTTTTTTTGAAACCCAGGACAATTTTTTTTTTTCTTAAATTAGGGGTGTAGTACAAGGGACTGGACCTAGGGTCTCTTACATGATAGGCAGGTGGTTCTCCCACCGAGCTACATACTCTGTGATTTTATTAGTTTTATACATTTTTATTTACTTTTGTTAATTTTATAATTTTTATATAATAAGCTTAATGGAAAACCTTACACTTTTTAAAAATTAGTCACAATTAAGTACAGTTATAAATCTGAAGTACCATTTAAAGGCACCAAACCCAAATGTCCTGTCTCAACAGCCTTCACATGCAGCATTTGGTACAGACTGCTCAAGAGGGGCTTGTCATTGGGTCGGGATGGTCAGTCACATGGAAGCCCCTCTCCTGGATGGCCCTGTAGAGTGTGATGTACTTGGAGGCCAGGCGTGTCCTCGGGATCACATACTTCTCTGTGAACTCGCTCTTGTCCAGCTGCTCTTTGCCTTCCATGGCAAGGATGCAGTTAATGAAGGCGAGGGCAAAGCTCGAGCAGTTGTGGCGATTCTCTTCATACCTTGAAGAGACAAGGGAGATTCGGTGAGGTAAGACAATCATTACTGCTTTCCAGGCTGGCCTTGAACTCCTGGCCTCAAGTAGTCCTCACACCTCAGCAGTGGCAGGACACTTGAGGCCACATGCTGGCCCCTGAGAATGCTAACATTAAAATCTGATCAGTGGTAAAGGCAACCATCACCAACGCAGTCTCTGGGATTCACACAGCAGAAGGAAAGAACCAACTCTTTCAAGTTGTTCTCTGACCTCCACATGTGCTATGGTGCACACACATGCACATACACATAGAGGCAAACAAAATAAATGAATACAATGTCATTTTTAAGAAGTTTTTAATAGAGACCAGGCATGGAGCTCATATCTTTAATCCCAGAACCGAGGAGGCTGAGGTAGACAGATCTCTGTGAATTCAAGGCCAGCAAGGGCTACATAGTAAGACCCTGTCTCTAGCAAAAAGAGTGAAGGCCGAAAAAAAATGAGAAATTAATCTCAAATCACTAAAATAATTAAAAAATGGAACTTAAATATTTTTATTTTTATACTGTAAATGATATTTTAAAAATTTTAGAAATGCTATACATAATGGTACAGGCCTTTAAGCCCAGCACTCCAGAGGTTGAGACAGGTGGATCTCTAAAAGTTCAAGGTGAGACTGCTCTATGTAGTGAGAATTTGTGTCAAGAAATAAAAATTATGGTGGGTGGTGGTGGCACACACCTTTGATCCTAGCACTTGGAAGGCAGAGGCAGGCAGATCTTTCTTTGTTGGAGGCTAGCCTGATCTACATAGGAAGTACCAAGACAGTCAAGGTTATGTAGTAAGACCTGTCTCAAAAATATATAGATAAAATTATTAAATATAATATGGATTTTTCTGTGTATGTTTTAAAATCTAACTGGGCATAGTGACAAACTCCTGTAGTCCTAGCACTTTGGAGGCTGAGTCAGGTGCTTGGTGATTTTGTAGATAGGCTGGACTTCGGCACATACACTCAGGCAAAACACTCAGACACATTTAAAATAAAATAAATACATTTAAAAAAAAAATTTTAAAAGCCTCTTGTCACAGCAGTGAAATGGCCAAGCAAGGCACAAAGCTCTCAAGACGCTGTGACTCTGTGAGAGCGCAGCTCTCTCTGTGAGAGAGCAACAAGAATCATCACTCCATCTGGTAGTGTTCGCTGCCTCTCCTCCCCTCACCCCCATCCCTACGCCCACTACCATCTCCCCCACCCCTAGGAAAACTTCCATGGCTCAACCTGACCCGTGCTGCCAAGTAACTGACAAGCAGCAGCTTCTGGGCTTTATTTGGGCTCTGCGGGACCTGTCCAGCTCAGTGTCACAGGAAGGCTGGTGGCAGCAGGAGTTGAGGCTGCTGCTCACACCTCCAGGGATCAAAGGGCACAGGTGGGACAGGAAGGAAGGCAGGCTCCAAACCCCAAGGCCCATCCCAAGAGACCAGCCTCCTCCAGCTGGGCCCCACCTGTTCCCAATCTCCCTCCCAACATGGCACCAGCATCTGGGCAACCATATA
>JADRCH010000349.1:418274-514142 GCA_019843965.1 Rhynchomys soricoides | reverse complement strand
GGCAAGTGTCCTGCCACTGACTTGCCTCAGAATATCTCAGTGGCCTCTAAACTAAAACTTGCCAACAGGTAGTCTCCTGCTCCTGACTTCTGTGCTTAAGCTGGGACTGAGGTCAGTCAGACGCAGCCTAGGCAAGGGTTCTGACGCAGCCATCCCCAGTCCACCTTTCTAAAGCACAAGACCACAGACCTCAGCATATCCCCTTTCATTCCTCAAGCCCAGGATGTGGGGACTCAGTGTAGTGGGGAGACCCTGTGTAGTGGGTTGGGTCTGAGAGTGGGGAATCAGAAGCCGAGGTCCCACATTCTGATTCAAACCAAGAACTGAGATCTTGGTCGGCACAACCTCTGACCATCTGTTTCTTTCTCTTAGAATCCAACACAGACATGTGCAGGTGTGTAAGGCTCTTTCTGAAAAACCATTAAGACAGTTTCAGGGATTGGGGGTGTGGCTCAGTGTCGTCTGCAGGAGGCCCTGCCTAGGTTCCACCTCGACACTACTACAAAGTGTTTTAGTCTTCTAAACACACAGGCTGTAAGTAGTGCTAACTTGCCAAGTAGCATGACCTGCTTTGGGCTGTAGTTGGAGAATCAGGGAAGGTGGAATTGTATGCTGTTATTGTGACCTCGTCCTGGCTGGAAACCCTCCTCTTCCCTTAATGGTATTGTGGGGTTTTCTTACACTGGGGGGAATGTAGGAAACGCTCACCACGTGTGTTAGTGATTCCAACGTGCAGATCCGACTTCCCGTCATAGTCCCTGAAACAGAGGGGTTTTGTTTGCATTGGGTGTTATTTTGATAAGAAGCCTTGCCGTATAGCCCAGGCTATGCTGCAACTCAGGATCTTCCTACCTCAGACCCCAAGACAGCTGCAACTGCAGGTTTGCCGCCTTGCCCACCAACAAGCTCGTTATGAAGCATGAGGAGAGCATAGGCTTCCTCCGTAGCCTGTACTGGACCTTACCATCAGCTGTAGGCTGGCTAAAGGGTACAGCAAAGTAGACCCTCCACAGTCCTATGTCGGAAGAGCATTCTTCTCCCTCTGAGAGTCCATTCACTCTCCCACCAACTAATATGGGTGAGAAGGTCTGGATGCATCTCAGAAGTCCCTAGCCTTCTTTTTTGTTTGTCTATTTGTTTTGTTTGGGGGGGTGTTTGTTTTGTTTTGAGACATGGTTTCTCTGTGAGGCCTTGGCTCTGTAGACTAGGTTGGCCTTGAACTCAGGGAGCCTCTGTATCTGCCTCCCAAGTGCTAGGATAAAAGGCGTGTGCCAACACCACCCCTCTTGGTTCTCAGCCTTCCTAAGCACAGCTCAGGATAACCTGTGGCCACTGCACTCCCTGGATTACTGTTTCCTACTGTTGCTCTGTTGGCTTGAGATTGTTCGGGTTTGGATTGGTTAGTTCTGGGATCAAACCCAGGGTCTTACACATGCTCAGCACATGCTCTCTATCCCGCACACACCCTTTTAAAATATGCTTTTATATTTGTTTGGTTTTGTTTAAAACAAAGGCTCACCATGTAGCCCAAGCTGGCCTTGAACCTATAAGCCAACATCAAATTTTGTTATTGTATGTTAACAAAATAATAGGCATCATTATGACACTTTCTGACATGTATATACGTGCTTTGATACGATTTGCACGCCTTGCTCAGTAGGTCATTCCTAGAAGGGCACAGTCCTCGTGTCAGCTCTCAGCTGGGTAACTGATTCTTCCATAAAGCAATCTTATAAAGCTTTATCATGGCCAACGACATGGATGACTACTGTCCCTTCTCAGTCAGCCCCAGGGACTGTTCTGAACTTACAGAGACCCCATGAGCTCAGAGGCTAGACTTGAGTGAGCGAGAGTGAGCCATAACATGTCTGCGATGAGGGCTGGTTCTGCCCGTCTCTGGGTGCTCCACATTCCTCATTCCCCAGCTCCATCTTAACCAGACCACCATCCCTCCCATAAAATTTCAGTCGTTTGACAGTTTGCTGGGTGTTGACTCTGGGTCTGTCAAGTCAGGCTGGTGATACAGGAAAGATGAGGCTCTGCCCTAATGACATGCTTCCAGAAGGATCATTTCAGTTTTAGTTCATGATACTGGAGACTGAAGTTCAACAAATCTTAATCAACTGATCAGTATGAGGGAGAAATACAAAGTGTGGAAACAGGCCTGGCCACCCCTTCTCCTAGAGCCCCTTCACACAGACCATGGACAGGCCTCCTCTGCAGTTCTGGACAGAGCCCTTGGCTGGCTGACCAAGCTCCTCTATGCACACGGCAAAACCATAAGCAGCAGGGTTGACCAACCCAGCCTCATTCAAGCAGAGCCTGGTAAGTCCCTAGGTCATTGCTCATTCACCTTTTGTCACAAGTTTTGTGGAACTCAAGGCAGTCTTGGATATGTGGATGAAAGGGAAGGAATTGTTTGGAGTCCCATGGGCTAGGACTGCCTTGGGTGTCTGCAGCCACCACAGCATACAGCCTGCCCCACACCTCTTTGCTCATTCTGCCCGTGTCAGTAAGGACCATGCCCATCAGAATTAGCATTAGAGAGTGGAGAGCCAGCCTTCCCCTTTATCAGGAAGCAACTCCATCACTCATGGCATAATCTTTCCTGAAGATATTAGTCAAGAGGAGATCCTGTCATCAGCAAGCTAAGAAAACAAGTGCTGGGAGGATCAAGAGTTCAAAGCCAGCCTGGGTTACACAGCAAGTTCAAGGCCAGCCTGGGTTAAGTGACCAACAACAAAAAGTTAAAGGAAGGTTTTTAAGCAAAAGAGAGACAATGGAAGAATTTGGATCTACCCAAAGGAATGAGAAGCTCCAGAAAAGATGAATATTTGACTAATATCAAATATATGCTTTATTAAAAGATAATTGTATGAATCTAAAATTAATAATAACTCACTTATATGCATATTTTCCTCATTCTTAATATTGTACATTTTTAAAATTTATGAGTACAGGTGTTGTGCGTGTGTGTGTGTGTGTGTGTGTGTGTGTGTGTACCATGTATGTGCACTACCCACAGAGCCTAGAGGAGACAGTTGGCTTCCCTAGAACTGGAGTTACGGATGGTCATGAGACACCATGTAGGTTCTGGGAACTGAACCTCTGTCTTCTGGAAGAGCAGCTGGTTAGCTGTTCTCTCTCTCCAGCCCTAGCACGAGGGCTTTCACAGTTAACATGAAATTAACTTTGCACTTTCAAGGAAAAAAATATAATGACTTTCTATTGGAATTTTATTAACCTGCATGATTTACTCCTGGAAGAGGCTCACGTGTTAGTGGCTCATGTCTATGATCTTAGCACTCAAGAGGCTAAGGCAGGAGGATCACATGTTCAAGACCTCCCTGGTTAACATAGCAAGTTCCAAGCTTGTCTGTGTTACACAGCAAGAGCCTGTTTCAAGGGAAAAGGAAAAGGCAGCGGGGTTAGGAGTGCAGCTTAGCTCCGAGCATGTGTTCAGCCCGTAGCCCATGGGAGACTTTGAGTTCACCTCCCGCACTGTAAAAGGAAGAGGAAATGAAAGGAAGAAAAGTGGGAGAGATCCTAGACTTCCTGCTAATTCAGCTCACCCCCATCAAGAACCATCTCTTGAGGATCATACTTTGCTCTGCACATTGTACCTGCTTTTCACATCAGCTGTCGCTTACGTATCTCACTGATAACATTCACTGACTGGCTATTCCCGTCTACCACTCAGCACATCTGAAATCACCAGAGCAAGTGTCTTCATACAATGTGCAGCCTTTCACATACTACACAAGTGTGTGCACAAAACCCAGGGACTTAGCTTAGGCAGGCAAGCCACACACCCTGGCCACACACACTGCACTGCACAGCACATGTCCTTCAGAGAAGGTTGGATGACTGACACAAAGCAGAAACGCATGCACAGTTTATCATAACTCAAGCCACTGTACCTAAGAAACGTCCCTTTTGTGGGTTTGAGGAGGAAGGAGCATTTCTCTTGGTGACCGTTGGAGAATGGATCTGCGATGCTGATAGGTGCGTCCTCTATCCTGGTGGAGCCCACGTCCCCCTGGCAAAGAGGGCAGCATTGAGGTACACTGAAAGTGTAGATGGACCTCTCGCAGTGCCTGAATTTAATTAAAGGCTTCCCAGCTCCTGCGAAGAGCATTCCGTGTGATTGCTGGTCCACCAGAACCGGTTTCTGGAGACTTCCTTTTCCTCATTAGACAACTGGCTAACTTACACCTCCTGAGTAACCTGATCTACAGTGACATCATCGTGGATGGACGCTAGGTAGATTAACCAGTAACCAGGCTGCACCTGCTAGACTCTTAAAGAGATAGTTTTTCTGTGAGCTGGCTCACCAAGTTTCTTTGTAGGTGCTGCACATCTGCAGCTGGTGCCGCTGGCTCCTACTCATCCTCTAAAGCCCTGCTTTCTAGCCTTCCTTCAGCCTTTCGTCGTGATACTAACAGTAATTCATTGCAACTGCCTTCCTGCTGGAACAGATACATTTTTATAATCTGTTTTCAGTCTGGAGTGGGCTCAGGGTTCATCAGATAAACAGGAGGGGTTTGGCCCCTCTCTCCCCTAGCTGGCAGCAGGTGCCAGGTCTCAGAACTCAGGTCTGAAAGTTGGAAAGTTACAGTCAGCCTGCTGCATGACCCAGCCCTGCATTGTAAAGGGGGCAGTCTCAAGCTTCCAATTATTCATTAGATAGGGCTTTGTGTCCTGAGCCAAATGGATGGGGAATTTGGAGAGGAGGCAAGTCCCAGCTGATAGGAAAAGGGGGCAGGAATTTCTGGTGGTTAAGAGACTTTTAAAACCACTGTCTTGTGTTTTTAATCCTCACACTCAGGAGGCAGAGGCAGACAGATTTCTGTGAGTTCAAGGCCAGCTCTGGTCTACAGAGCCAGGACAACCAGGGATATACAAAATAAACCCTATCTCAAACAAACAACAATGACAGAAGGAAAAGTAAAAAACTCACAACCCACTGTCTTGTGTCAAATCAGCAGGAGGCTGTTTTTGCTTTTTCCTCTATGCTGGTGTCCAGTCTGCAGAATGGTTCTTTTTTGTTTTGTTTTGTTTTTCGAGACGGGGTTTCTCTGTGTAGCCCTGGCTGTCCTGCAACTCACTCTGTAGACCAGGCTAGCCTCGAACTCAGAAATCCACCTGCCTCTGCCTCCCAAGTGCTGGGATTAAAGGCGTGCGCCACCACTGCCCAGCTTGCAGAATGATTCGTTAAAGACTGCTTTGTTTCCATGGGTCTTTTGAGTCATTTCTTTTATTTCCCATACTGCCTTCCTTCCTCTTTTTCTCCTCAGATAAACAAACGTGATTGTTTCCCTAAAAGTACATCCGCCCCCCCCAGACATGTCCATCTTACATGGTGACTAAAAACACAAGCCTCACCCTTCCTAACGCTGGGACCCCTTAATACAGTTCCTCATGTTGGGGTGACCTCCAAGCATAAAATAATTTCACTGCTACTTCATAACTGTAATTTTGCTACTGTTATGAATCATAATGTAAATATCTGATATGCATATGGTCTTAGGCCTCTGCGAAAGGACAAGTTGAGAATGGCTGCTTGCTCTCATCAGTCTCAAGTATGTGAAATAGTTCAAGGGGGTTTTGTTTTTCTTTTTTCTCTTAGCATTTAGAATAGCCAGGACCATCCTGTGGCAGGCAGAGCTGTGGAATGGAGAGAGGATGCCGTCGGAAACCTCAGAGAGGTGTGGCTCCACACGAGGCATTCATGGGTAACAGGAGCAGTGGCACCTTGCAGGGGAAAGATGAGAGCTTATTTCAGAGTTAGCCATCCTCGTTGGGCCTGGGCACCAGCAGTTGTGTTCCTGGCTGTGTACCAAAGCCGTACAGAGTGATGTGTTCTCATCAAACTGAATTGAGATCTGTCCGCTACAAACTATCATTATCATACTGTCATTGGCAGAGTGGGTTTGCCTGACAGGAGAGGGCTGGAGACACACCTGAGGGAGGCGGGATTGTCTTTAAAGATGTTAGGCAGAATGAAGTCTTCTGTTGTTACTTGAGGCCACTGTGCAAAGCCCTGTCCTCTCGGCTTTGAAGCTTGACACCCATACAGAAAGCCTGGAGAGTCTCTGTGACAGACATCTCCCTAGGAAAATGGCCCTAAGTCTTCTTGCCCCTGCGTTTTTCCAGGAGGCCCAGTTTTGGGTTGTTGAGTTTTGTTTTGTTTTGTCCCCAGCGCCTTCATCTTTAGATCCCTTGTAGCCTTTTCTCTTCCATTGTGTAGTGATGTTGACTCCCCTCAACTCCATCTTTTGGACAGCTGCTCTTCTGGCAGGGCCTGGAGTCTCCATATCGGATGCTAAGGGGTAGAGTTTCCACAGGGCAGGGCCAAATGTCTTTGGATGTTGTCAGCAAGGTGAGGGCCACTCACAGCAGGTACGGAGGTCACATGACTTCTCAGACACTTCTCAGACTCCAGTGGGCTGTATAAGGTTGGCACAGCTTGCTTCTGTGGTGGAAAGAGAGAACCACTATCTAAACCACTAACTGGGGTGCAGAGTGAGGGGGATGGGTGTGGGCAGAGTCATTCTCCCTCCTACACTGAATAGCTCATTCAGACTCAGGTTACAGAACTCTCTAGTCAATTATTCATATTTAGTTTTCTGTTTTCCCACAGTCAGAGAGACTATTGGGCTTGGATGCTGAACATTTTCTATTTTTATTTCATCAGGAAAAAAAGAACACACAAAATTTGTTACTTTTAAGCCAGGGTCAGGGACAGTAGCTCAGTGGTAAGGCCTTCATATAGTCTGAGGCCCTTGTACGTCCCTAGCACTGAACCAGAAAGAGAGAAAGAAATATTGACCCCCATAAAAAGTGGACTGAAGTAATGTGTCTTAATAAACTTTATTTAATACACCAGTTTTTAAATAATTATTTTATGTATGTGTGTATGGGTGCCAATGTGAATTCATGTACAGCACTCTTATGCAGGTCCCTGAAGAAGTCAGAGGTCATTGATTCCTCTAGAGTTGCAGACTGTTCTGAGCTGCCTGCTGTGGGGGTTGGGAACTGAACCTGGATCCTCTTGAAAGAATAGTAAGCTCCTCCAACCCCAACCTCTGGTTTTTAAAGACAGGGTTTCTCTATGTATCCCTGGCTGTCCTGGAGCTCTGTGGACCAGACTGGCCTCTTAAACCAACTAGCCTTCTCTTTAATCCTACTCCTGCCCAACATTTTTGTTTTTTAGACAAGGTCTCAAATAGCCCAGGTTAGCCCAGAATGAGTTTAAACTCTGCCTCCAACTCTAGAATGCTGAGATTACAGGTATGTACTACTATCCTGGCTACTTTTTGTGTTAACTTGACACAAGCCAGAGTTATTTGGGAAGAAGGAAACTTAATTGAGAAAGTGCCTCCACCAGACTGGCCTGTGTAGTTCATTTTCTTGATTGATAATCAATATGGGAGGATCCAGCTCACTATGGGTGAAGCTCAGGACTAGTGGTCCTGAGTGCTATGAGAAAACAAGCTGGACAAGCCATGGGGAGCAAGCTGGTTCACAGCACTCCTCCATGGTTGCAGCTGCATTTCCTGCCTCAAGGCTCCCGCCTTGAGTTCCTGGCCTGACTTCCCTCAGTGATGGACTGTTAAATGGAACTGTGAGCTAAAATAATCCTTTTCCTTCCTGAGTTACTTATAATCATAAGTGGTTTTTATCACATCAATAGAAAAATAACTAAGACAACCGTCATGCACTGTTTCCTCAGTCTTGGCATTTTACCTGGGACTGTGCCTGGGAGGAAAACATTTTACCAACTGAGCTATACCCTGACCCTATGAACAAGACTGTATGTATTCCTTTAAATATATATATATATATATATATATATATATATATATATATATACACACTCCCCGTTTTTTCTCATCTCATCCCCCTCCCACTGAATCCCTTCATTTTCTTCCCGTGTGTGTGTGTGTGTGTGTGTGTGTGTGTTTAATTGCCCACGGGATTTCAATAAGTTTGTTTACAACAGCATGAATAGGGGTCATTTACTTGAGCAAGGGCAAGTTGCTAGTGGCTCTCTCCCAGGAACACTAACTTCTTATAGCTGCCTGTGGAGGAGGTGGGTGTTTATGAGTCCCTCCCCCATCCATGACAGAATACTGATGAGCCTACTATTTTTCTTTTTCTTCTTCAGATAGAGTCTCACTGTGTAGTAGCAGATCTGTATTCACTATGTAGACCACTAGGCTGCCCTCAAACTCATAGAAACCTAATTGCCTCTGCCCTCTGATTTAAAGGATTAAGACTAAAGGCATTGTCTTAGTTAGGGTTTTACTGCTGTGAACAGACACCATGGCCAATGCAAGTCTTATAAAGGACAACATTTAATTGGGGCTGGCTTTCAGGTTCAGAGGTTCAGTCCATTATCATCAAGGCAGGAACATGGCAGTGTCCAGCAGGCATGGTACAGGGAGAGCTGAGAGTTCTACACCTTCATCTGAAGGCTGCTAGCAGAATACTGACTTCCAGGTAACTAGGATGAGGGTCTTAAAGCCCACACCCTTAGTAACACACCTACTCCAACAAGGCCACACCTTCTAATAGTGCCATTCCCTAGGCCTAAGCATATACAAACCATCACATTCCATTCCTGGCCCCCATAGGCTTGTTCAAACATGAGTCTATGGGGCCATACCTAAACATAGCATAATGCAAAATACATTTAGTCCAACTTCAAAGGTCCCCACAGTCTATAGAAGTCTCAACAATGTTGAAAGTCCAAAGTTCAAAGTCTCTTCTGAGATTCATCCAATCACTTAACTGTAATCCCCAATGCAAGACTGGAAACCAGCTGGGCAAACTCCAAACTGCATCTCCATGGCTGATGTCAAAGCGGTCTTCAGATCTCCAACTCCTTTTTCATCTTTGTTGACTGCAACTAACTTCTTTCTACTTGGTTGGTTCCAATCCCTTTTAGCAGCTTTTCTCAGCAGATAGCCCACAGCTCTGGCATCTCAAACATCTTGAGGTCTCCAAGGCGACTTTAATGTTACAGCTTCTTGTTTCTGTGTCTGGGATCCACACATGATCTTCTTTGCTCCTCCAAAGGGCTTGTGTCATTTCTCCAACTCTGCCCTCTGCAGCACTCTAAGCTCAGGTTGATCCATTGCCGCTACTATTCTTGGTGATCATCCCATGGTACTGGCATCTCCAATATACTGGAGTCTTCTGCTACAATGGGGCTTCACCAATAATAGCATCTCACAGGCCCTCTTCATGGTGCCATGCCTCAATTCTTTTGCATGACCCCTTCAATCCAGGGCTGTCAACTGCAACTGTGGCTGCACCTACTCCAATGGCCTTCCATGGCCTCTCCCAGTGCTGAGCCTCAGCTGCTCTTCATGACCCCTTCATGCCTTCAAAACCTGTACCATCTGGGTGACTCTTACACATTACCAAGTTCAGCTGCAGCACAAGATACAACCTTGGCTATTTCTGGAACACAGCTTCGTTGTGCTCTCAGAAGACACATCCCAGAAGATTTCACCTCAGTGATGCTGATCTCTTCTTAATCACCACTAATTTCCTAGCTCCAGCTGACCAGCATCAATTTTCCCAGTAGTCCCTTTTATTCTAGACTCTAAAGCCAGAACCACGTGTCTAACGCTACTGAGTTCTGCTGCTTGCTGGGGCTGGAACAGGATCCCTTGTTCTATTACATTATCACCAGATTTCTGTTTTCTAACTCCTTTACTGCCTCAACTTTGCTGTCCTGGAACTCACTCTGTAGACTGACTTTGAACTCAGAGATCTGCATGCCTGTCTCCTAAGCAATGGTATTAAAGGTGTGGGCTACTGGGCAAAGGTGGCACATGCCTTTAATCCCAGCCCTCCGGGGGCAGAGGCAGGCAGGTTTCTGAGTTAGAGGCCAGCCTGGTCTACAGAGTGAGTTCCAGGACAGCCAGGACTACACAGAGAAACCCTGTCTCGAAAAACCAAAAATAAATAAATAAAGGTGTGGGCCACCAAACCTGGATTTAAGTTTTTCTTTACCTAAAATTTGCTCTGTTCTAGGCTGGCCTTGAACTCAGAGATATTCCTTTCCTCCAGGGATTAAAAGCTTGTACTGTCACGACTGGATCTAAATATAGCTGGATGGAATCTTGCCACAAGGTCATTACTCCCTTAATTCAATTTAATATCCCTAAACACAGGATACAGCTCCATTTCACTTCCTGATGCCCCTTTAATACTAGAATCAAATATTTTACATTTTTCTGTTCTCAGCTTGCTGAGCTTGTTTAAAATGTTCTTCATGAGACTTAACCAGAGAACAAAATCTTTGATGGGCTTTTTTGAGACTTCTTTTGTCAATGCAATCAATCTGTGTCTCTTCACCTTAGCCTCTGGCAGACTCTTCAGACAAGGGCAAAAACTAGTCACCAAAGTACAGCAAAAACAGTCTCTAAGCCGCATATTGAAATTCTCCACTGAAACCTCTTGGGCCAGGTCAGCACAGTTCAAATCACTCTCAGTAACTAAGTCTTCCATATTCCTACTAGGATGGCCCATTAAGCCCCATTTAAAGCACTCTACTTGAACAGACACCATGACCAATGCAAGTCTTATAAATGACAACATTCAATTGGGGCTGACTTACAGGTTCAGAGGTTCAGTCCATTATCATCAAGGTGGGAGCAGGTCTAGGCAGGCATGGTGCAGGCAGAGCTGAGAGTTCTACATTTTCATCTGAAGGCTGCTAGCAGAATACTGACTTCCAGGCAGCTATGGTGAGGGTCTACCCCTCCATTTTTCTTTCTTTCTTTTTTTCTTTCTTTCTTTCTTCTTCTTCTCCTTCTTCTTTAAAAAAAAAAAAAAGATTGATTTATTTATTTTATGTGAGTACACTGTCACTGTCTTTGCACACACCAGAAGAGGCATCGGATCCCATTTCAAATGGTTGTGAGCCACCATGTGGTTGTTGGGAATTGAACTCAGGACCTCTGGAAGAGCAGTCAGTGCTCTTAAACTGCTGAGCCATCTCTCCCCCTAGGGTGAGGGTCTTAAGCCCTCACTTACAGTAACGAACCTAGTCCAACAAGGCCACACCTTCTAATAGTGCCATTCCCTGAGGCAAGCACATACAAGCCATTACAGGCATGCACCACCACACTTAACCATGGACGCAGTCTTGTTCAGATCTTTTGTAGGTAGCCACAGCTACTGAGTGTTCACAAGTCTAAAGCTATGTCCTGTCCAGGAGACAACATTCCATGGCTCTCCTCCCCTCCTCAGCTTTTACGTGCTTTCTACCTCTTCCATGATATTCTCAAAGCCTTGCTTGCAGGGTCAGGTGGTTGACATGCATTTTGTTTTGTTTTGTTTTGTTTTTCGAGACAGGGTTTCTCTGTATAGCCCTGGCTGTCCTAGAACTCATTCTGTAGACCAGACTGGCCTTGAACTCAGAAATCCGCCTGCCTCTGCCTCCCAAGTGCTGGGATTAAAGGTGTGCGCCACCACTGCCCGGCTGACATGCATGTTCTATTTAGAGCTGAGCACTTGGCAGTCCTTACCCTTTTAATACAGTGTACTGCATGGAAATGGAAAAAATTCCCGTAATGTTTCCAGATCAATATGCTGTTAATTTCTGTACAATGCCAACTGAACACAATAAACCAGGAGACATTTCAAAGCTGACAACACAAGTATAGTTTGCAAAAATCCAAATTATATATATGTACATACTGCTTCAGTTTCTGCCTCCAGGTTCCTGCCTTTAGTTATGTATGTATGTATTTAAATAAAAAGACCTGTTGGGGGAAAGGATATTTGGCGTGGACATGATCAAATACATTATACACATGTTTGAAGTTTTCAAAAAATAAATAAAAATATTCTTACTTATTGCTCAGTGGTTAGGAGCACTGACTGTTTTGTAGGGAGGGGACCAGGGTTTAGTTCCCAGCACCCAAATCGTCTGCAACTCCAGTTCTAGGTGAGCTAACTCCCTCTTCTGGCCTGCACCAGCACTGCATGTACTTGGTGTACAGCAACACATGCAGGCAAAAACACCATATCACAAAATAAAGATAAATAATAAAATTACTTTTATTATTGTTATTATTTTTAAAGACTGCCTTGGGGAGAGGGGGCCCGAAACCTAGAAGTAATGGCCCCGCAGACCATTGGTAAATTTAGTATGCTAGACATGCTCAGACCCTTAATCTCAGAAAGGTGGGACCCGGACTACTAGGGAGTAGGGACCTTCCGGCCTCACTCCCTGGCGGAACCCATTATGATGATGTTTAGGTTTCCGGCCGGAACCTTAGAAATAACGCACGCACGGGGGTGGCGCGCGCTGGAGTGACGCGACTACGCGCGCGGGGCGGGCCGGGGCCGGGCTGGGCCACGGCGCTGGCGGCTCTGAGATTTCAGTGCGACTCCAGCCCGTGGCCCCGCCGCCATGAACACCAAGCAGGTCACCTGCAGGTGAGTGCGCGGTGCTGCGGATCCTTGGGCTCTGCCGGGCGGCCGGGGAGGGAGGCGAGGGGCCGAGCCGGGCGGTGGCGGGTCTTGTATATCGGGGTTAACGCGCAGGAAGGCCGCGGAGAGGCTGGAGCGGCAAGAGCTGCTGCAACCGAAGCTTGCAGAGAGTAAGCGAGGGGGATTGCGGGAAACGCGGGCAGGTCACATATCTTATCCAGCATCACTACTGAGCGGAGAGTCCCGTTTCGCGATGCAGGAAACCGAGGCTAAAGAGAGAGAGGTAAAGGTGTCACCCATTTAGGAGCAGAAAAGCAGCATGAGTGGACGGCTTGTTAGACAAAGTGGAAACCAGAAAACTACTCTGTGACTACTATTTTGAAATAAAAATAGTTGGGTTGAGTAGCAACGTCCTAACTTGGTGACAAGCTTGTTGACTGTCATTGGGGTCTAGTGCTGTGAATTTGCATGCTTAGGAAGTACATCTAGGGAATTACAGCTTGTGAGAATCCCTACTGTGGAAATCCAAATTTCGAAATGCTTCAAAACCCAAAACTCTAAGGTACCCAAACAGAAGACGGGCGGCGGTGGCGCACGCCTTTAATCCCAGCGCTGGGAGGCAGAGGCATGTGGATCTCTGTGAGTTGAAGTGAGCCTGGTCTACAGAGCTAGGTCTAGGACAGCCAAAGCTACACAGAGAATTTTTTCAGGGTATATGTATAAGTATATACACATGCTTGATGAATTCTGTGTTTAGACTTTTGTACTATCCCCAAGATATTATCTACATAAAAATATTCTAAAATAAAAAAAAAAAAAATTAAAGACACTCCTGAACCCAAGCGTTTTGGATTAGAGGAGCCTCAGCTTATACAAATTTTAGTTGGTTTTAGTAAATTAAGAAATTGAGATGTAGTTTGGTTATATGGTAAGCATTTAATTATCCGGTTATTTCTCATTAGTGCAGACACCTAGAACTAATGCCTTTATGAAGAGTTCTGTTTGAATTAGATATTAAGGGTTGAGCCACATACCAAGGCTCAGGTGGTTTATGTTAAGTAGTTATCAGAAAACTGCAGTGTGTGTGTGTGTGTTAGCTAGTTTTATGTTAACTTGACAAGCTTGACATGAGCCAGAGTCATTTCGGAAGAGGGAACCTCAGTTGAAAAAATGTTCCTAGCAGATTACCCTGTTTTCTTGATTGATAATCGATATGGGAGGACCCAGCTCACTGTGGGTGGGGCCACCCCTGGGCTGGTGGTCCTGGGTGCAGTAAGAAAGTCTGAGCAAGCCAAGAGGATCAAGCCAGTCAGCAGTACTCCTCCTTGGCCTCTCTCTGCATTAGCTCCTGCCTAGAGTCCTGCTCTGATCTCCCTTAGTGATGAAGTAAGCTACCTAACTAGAAGATACCTAGAAGTAAAAGCTCTCCTCCCAAAGTTGCTTTTGATCCTGGTGATTTATCACAGCAATAGGAATCTTAAGGCAGTCCTGTAACAGTACTTGCAGGTCATTATTACTAGAACGTCTTTGTTGCGGGTGAGTGTATGGGTATTTACTCCCTTCCCTCTGCTGGAGGAAATGTTCCTATCATAGTGTCCTTTAAAGCAGACTCGGGCTACTTAGAAAATAACTTCTAAAACTCTGCTTGTTTACAGTCTTGTTTGAGACAGGGTCTCTGTGTAGTCCTGCATATCCTGAAACTCTCTATGTACATCAGGTTGGCCTTGAACTCCCATCTGCCTACCTCTCCCTCCCATGCTAGGATTAAGTGCCACCACACCTAGCTGCTTTTCAGTTTAATTCTACCACTTAAAGGCTTTCCTAAGATATGTGTCTACAAAACCTTTATGTAATGCTTAAGTCCAGTCATTTTGATTCTCTTTTTCCCCTTTTGTACCTGGAGACAGTTTTAGCTCTGTCTCACAAATAAGAGATCCCTAAGACATGGTGCACGTAAAAGTTAGGATGCTGGGGACAGATGGTGTCTGTTGAAGGGTTGACTAGTATTTGTGGCCTTCTTTCTGCTGCTTTGTCAAGTCATAGACTATGTTGTGCTGTGTAGTACTGTACCTGAATAAAGCAGGTAATGAAGGAGGGGGGGCATGGTGGGTGGCAGGAGCTTGACATACACTGAGACAGCGA
Source organism: Rhynchomys soricoides (assembly GCA_019843965.1). Lineage (NCBI taxonomy): Eukaryota > Metazoa > Chordata > Mammalia > Rodentia > Muridae > Rhynchomys > Rhynchomys soricoides. Next base: position 499,541 of record JADRCH010000349.1, on the reverse strand, counting down.
TGGGTGTTGGCACTCAGCTTACTCTTCCCTTTTTATTCAGTCTTAGGCCCAGCCTAAGAAGCCACACCTCCACACTCAGAATGGGTCTTCCCACCTCAGTTGACCTAATTTAGATAATCCCTCTCAGTCATGGTGGAAGACTTCTCTTCAGTGATTTGCAGTCAGTGGCAACCATCACAGTCTTGAGATCTGTCAACCCTATGGACATCTTCCACAGTGAAAATTTGGAAGTGATATTGTCTGGTTTTCCCTAAGATTAGCTTCAGAGTGACACAGGTGTGATGACAGCATTGAGTCTTAGACCCTGTGCTCAACTGAAGGATGTTTCTCACAAAATGTATGAAAAGGCAGTTTCCTTGTAAAAGGGTGTGAAGGGTGGGACTGGGGAGTTAAGGATGCTGATTACTCTTGCAGAGAAACCAGGTTCAGTTCTTAGCATTGGTATAGTGGCTATAGCCATCTGTACTAAAGTTCTAGGGCTTGATACTGTTCGGCCTCTTCAGGCACCACACATACACAGCGCACAGACATAACTTCAGGTAACACATACATATACATTTTTGTCGTTGTTTTAAGTTTTTTATTTGTTTTTTTGTTTGTTTGTTTTTAAGGCTGTGAAGGAGTCAGGCCCTGCTAAATAAAAAGTATTTAAGTGGGGAAATCACAATATCAATAGGTTTGTGTTTGTGGTGAGAGAGTGGTATAATTTCTCATTTTATTTACAAAAACCTTGTCCCTGACAATGATGACTTAAAGAAAATGCTCAAGGAATGATTTGTTTGTGGGTTTAGGGCCTGGTTTCTTAAACTGCAAGTCTTAATTCCATGTATGTGGAGATCACAATATATTTTGCAGTGATAAAAGGTTTCTTTAAAACATAATATTTATGGCCAGGTAGTGGTGGTGATCCCAGCACTCAGGAAGCAGAAGCAGGTGGGACTCTTTGAGTTCAAGACCAGCCTGGTCTATAGATCCGAGTTCCAGAACAACCAGGACTACATGGAGAAACCCTTGAGTTTTGAGTGGCAATTCTCAAAGAATTACCAAGCCTGGTGTGGTGGTGTGCCTGTTCTCTCTCAGCCACTTGAATCTGAGGCAGGGGAGGCAATGGAATTACTTAAGTCCAGGAGGTCAGAGTCAGCTGAGACAATATATAACAAAACTTTGAGTCAGACTATAAAATTACCCAATTATTTAGATATTGAATATCTTCTTGTCTGGAGGAGTCCCAAGACCAACTATATTCACACCTGGAGACTGGCTAGAGAGATTCATGGTGTTTAGCATACAGCTAGACTCCAGGCCAAGGCTGTTACACGGACTTAGCAACAATACACAGCCAGGTAAGGGAGAACAAGAGTCCAGAGGGCTGTGCCTTCTACCCCTTCTAGGGAGAAGCACACAGCACTTTCCTCACCTGAGGTATCAGGTAGGGTACAGTATGGGGCCAAAGCAGCTTCTGCCTGTGACCTACCTTCCAGACTCAAGAGGAAGTGGCTTTTATATGAACCATATGATGATACAGCTGAGGCACTGAACTGCTCTCACTATTAGAGAAACTGACTATACCATCAGCTTCTAGAAGCCAGAGGATGTTCTTAGGTCAGCTCGGAGGTCTTGGATGTGCTGTAGTGACTTCTTTCTATGGTCTGACTTGTTCTCTATACCCTATCCCTACCTGCTGAAAACAGAGCCCAGGGCCTCTGAATGCCATGGGCTCTCCATGAGCTTTGTCTTCAACTCTCAGGAACTCTAGCCTCAAGCTACTGAACAGTGTCCGACTTGGAAAGTGTTTTCTGGGAAATCTGGGTGACTTCGTAGGAAAGTTCAAAACTTTCTGTTTCCGATCTTGATGGTGAGATTGCTGTCCTTTGATCAGATTCAGGGGGAAAGAAGTTGATATGTGGGCCTAGCCAACTCTTCTGCTTTCGTGGATGTAGCAGTCAAAAATGCAGGCTTGCTCTATAAGCAGGAGATGGGGATCTTCAGCAGCTTGCCTACCCTATCATGAATCGGGCACTGTACTCTGGTCTACTTGCTGTCGTGGAAAAGGCCAGGTGCTGGACTGGACTGTGTGTTGCTTTGCTTTTTTGCCTTGCTGGCTTAACTACAGTGCCAGCTCTCCAAGGAGCAGTCAATGTCAATATGGCTATGCTCAGTGATCCAGTCTGTGAGCTTTGGGACTGTGAGGAAGAAGAGGCATGGATTCTAATTAGTCATCTTGTGTAGCTTGGACAGAGCGAGTTGTAGGTCATGCCTCTGAACTCAGTTCTCCCATTTTCCTCCTGTGTTCCTCTCATGAGTTAGAGGCTAACCTCATTCATGGCCACTGTTATCCTTTATATGCGTCTCATTTCATGTGTTCCTCAGATTGTATTTGTTCATTGGAATGTGAGGAGACTCTAACCAAAAGTCTACTTCCAAAGGGTTCTTTGCCAAAAGGGAGGGAGGGGTGCAAGGTAAACCAGGCAGGCCAGTAGCAGCACAGTTAATTGGCTCAGGATCCAGTCTGCTGGTCCACTTGGCCTGGTGAGGGAAATTTCATTGTGTGTGTGTATGTGTGTGTGTGTTTGTGTTCTTTCTTTTTTTTCTACAAGGTGTTATATGTAGCTAGTATGGCATTTAGCTTGTGGCAATTCTTCTGCTTCAGCATTTCAAATGCCTGCTATGTTCTTAAATAAGTTTAAAAATATTTGTTCCCAATAAGTCTGTAATAGAAAAGCATTTCTGAGCCTTTTGTAAAGGGACTGTTTTACCTTCTGCAGGGCCCCTCCTTCCTGCAGTGTGTCCACCTGCAGGCTGCCTGTACCAAAGTAGGGAATGTTATGGAGTCTCCAGAAATCCTGGCCTAAGCATGTGCCTTTTAGCTTCCTGGGCATCTCATTTTGAGCACGCCAGCAGTGTTAGAGCTGACGCCAAGGTGGCCTGGTGAGCACTGAAGCATGACTCCAGTCTAGGCTCCCAGCAGGCCCACCCCGCCTCACCTCGCCTCTGTGACCTCTGTGCCCTTCCTTTTGGGCCCATTTTTTTCCCACACAGAACTACCTTCCAGTGTCCATGTAACATGAACTTGAAAACGCTGCCCTCCCTCAGCTGTGTCTGTGTCTCCTGTCTCTGCTTCCCCAGCACTCAGTCTTCACTTGGAAGATGACATCAGTGTGACTAATGCCACTCATCCTGTCCTTTTAGGCCTTAGTAAGAGCTGCACTATGGGAGCCTGAATAAATCTCAGCTGAGCAGACAGTTCACACTGTACTCGCTCATTTCAAAGTGAGTCAGCCTTCTGTTACTAAAAAGGCAGTTATATAATATGTTCACAGGAGAAACACTGGGAAGGGCAGGTGCTGAAAAGAGAAAGGTGCCAAATGCCTGGGTTCTAGCAGCCTGTGGTAGGTATCATCAGCTTTTACAGGTTTTCCCCTTTATATATTTATTGAGCTTATCCCCGTTTACCTCCCACCCTCTTTTTTTTACCCCTCCCATTGTCCCCTTATCCTAGACAATTAAATACTTGAGTGGATCACCACTCTTAGCACACTAGTTTATGTTTATGATATGTTTAACCAAAATGAGATCCTATATATGGCATTTTTTAAGAATGTTGTGTGTTCTGGTTAGTTTGTTGTCAATACCAGCTAAGGATTGTACGGGAAGAGAAGAGTTGAGAATGCTTCCATCAGCTTGACCCGTAGGCAAGCCTTTTCCTGCTTTTTCTTGATTAGTAATTGGTGTGGGAAGGAGAGTCCAGCTCACTGTGAGCATTGCCACCCCTGGGCAATGTAAAAAAGCAGGCTGAGCAAGCCAGTCAGCAGCATTTCTGCCTCGAGGTCCCTCAGTGATGGACTGTGACCTGGGAATTGAAAGCTGAAGTAAACCCTTTCTAACTCATCATGCTTTGGTCATGGTGTTCATCATAAGAGGAGAAACCCTGAAAGATACTGTGATGAAGTGAATCTGATGGCTTAGGTTTAACAGGGCACCCATGTTTAGTTCATTCATAGTTACATTCACAGTTATATAAGCAATCCTGGAGCTCTACCTGTTACACTCCACAGTCTTCCCCCTTAACTGCCAACAGTCCTTCTGCTTTCTGCTTCTGTGAATTTAACTGTTCTAAGTACCTTACACGAACCTGTTGTGATAACTTTTCACTTAGCACAATGTTCTTAAGGCTCATTCATGTCATGAGTTGAAAACATTTTCCTTTTTAAGGCTGAATAATATCCTATTGTATGTACATGCTACTTTTATGAGGTTTGTGCATTTTTTTTTTCTTTTTTCTTTGTTTTGTTTTTTTGAGACAAGGGCTCACTGTGTATCCCTGGCTGGCTTTGAACTCACAGACATCAGCCTGCCTCCTGAATACTATGCTTAAAGGTGTGAGCCACCATGTCTGACTGCATACGGTTTTATAATCTATTCTCAGCTGCCTTCAATTTCCCATGTCAGTACCTACTTGGGGATTGGTGGATGAGTCAACATGGAGTCCCTATGTAACTAAGGGTGACCTTGAACTGCTCCATCTCCAGAGTGATGGCATTACAGACAGCAAGTACTGTCGTCGCTCCCAGTGATGCTCCTCATGTGTGGCATGTGAGCACAATACCAGCTGAGCTACATCACCAGCTCCATGTGGTTTCGAGGTCTGCTTCACCACTGGTGTGTGTGAATGCCACTGCTCTGGCAGACTAAATGGGGAGGCGATAGGCTACATTCCATCCTCTCTGCCATGGTGGTGCTAAGATGGGGGCCCCAGCCCAGGTGAGAAACATCACAGGCTGAGGCCAAGGTTTGGATTCACATACTCCTGGATAGACACTGCTGGGAACTATGAGTAGTTCCCAGCAGTGGGTATCTAGGAGTATGTGAATTCCGATTTCACATTGTTGTCTTTCCTGGAGCATCAGGGCTCTGTGTGCATGAATGCCATAAGCATCCACACCAGTCAGATTGTGAGAATGAGGGGATCCATGGGCCAGCAGTGAGGGGGAGGGAATACAGCTTAGCTCAAAAGTAGGTGTCCGGTGTTCATTGTACCTGCTGGCCCTGTCCATACTCGGTCTTCAGTGCATTGTCTCAAAGCTGTCTTTGTGGATGCTATACCTGGTTACCAACCATACAAACCACTGTGTCGACTGCTTGTCTAGCCACCCCTCCCTCAGGTTTATTGAGGTGTAACTTATAAAAATTTGCTAGAAGTGTGCCAGAGGTTTTTTCATTTAGTTTTGTTTATTAGTAAGTATGAATACATGATACGCCCGGTACCTTAGAGCTACCTTCATCCCCACAGCACACACTGGCTCCCTTTCTCTTGTTATTTTTATTTATTTTTAATTATTATTTTATGTGTGGGTGTTTTGCCTGCATGTATGACTATGCACCATCGCATGCAGTGTTTGAGGGAGTCAGAAGAGAGTGTTGGGTCCCTCTGGACCTGGAATTACAGATAGGTGTTAGCTGCCATGTGCTTTCTGGGTGGGAATCAAACACAAGTCCTCTGGTCATCTCTCTAGACCAGTGGTTCTCAACCTTCCTAATGCTGGAGCCCTTTACTACAGTTGCTCATGTTGTGGTGATCCCCAGCCATACAATTATTTTTGTTACTACTTCATAACTAATGAAGTAGTTACTACTATTCTACTTTTATTACTAGTAATGTAAACATCTGATATATGACCCCTCCAGGAGCTTCACAACCTGAACAGATTTAAAACCACTTTTCTAGACCCTCTTTGTTCTTTTCTTTTTTTTTCTTTTTCTTTTTCTTTTTTTTTTCTTTTTAAAGTCTAGGTGTCATGTGCAAGCTAGCCTCAAACTTGTTATGTGTCTAAAGATGACCTTGAGTTTCTGATCCTCCTGGTTCTTATCTCCTGAGTGCTGGGATTATAGGCATACATCACAACGTCTGCTTTATTCTGTGCTGGGAATGGGACTTATGGCTTAGCACATGCTAGGCAAGCACCCTACCAATAGAGCTAAATCCCAGCCTCCCAAGAGTGCTAGGATTTCAGGCTGCTGCCGCCATGCCCAACATCACTCATGACTGTTGATGCCACTGTCTACTTTGGGGCTCAGTGCAGCAAGCAGCCTTGTGAAGCAGTATGTGGTATCTTCATTTACAGGTGAAACAGCAAGGATGGGGATGAGGGCTTTAGGACTTGGCTGAGCCCAGGACTCTCTCACCCTATTCAGTCATCTCTTTTAACAGCTCCAGGAGAATGGGGAGGTGGGTTTTCCTGACGTATTTTTCCAGTTATAAAACTCATAGCTTACATATTTAACATAAATCAAGAACTTCTCCATAGAAGTATTTTGAAAAATAATTTATGTGTATGCATGTATACTTGCATGTATATCTTTGCACCACATGCATGCAGTGATCAAAGAGGCCAGAAGAGGGCATCAGATCCCCTGAGACTGAAGTTTGAGTTGGTGGTTAGCTGTAGTGTAGGTGCTGGGAATGGAGGCTGGGTCCTCTGCAAAAGCAGCAAGTGCTCTTAACCCCTCAAGATAGAAAGTTTTGAGATAATTTTTCTACCAAGCTGGTCTTAGGTCATCTAAAATCACGATAAATGTAAAATAATGGAAAATGAGTGCACTATGGTCACTTGGTATATGGTGCTTGAGAGTCCCCAAAGGCATCACTCAGCTCTCCTGTATTTGTCTTCTCAGGTATTTTATGCATGGCGTATGTCGCGAAGGCAGCCAGTGCCTGTTCTCACATGACTTGGCGAACAGCAAGCCGTCCACCATCTGCAAATACTACCAGAAGGGCTATTGCGCCTATGGTGCACGCTGCAGGCAAGGCTGCCATGGCTGTGGTTACTGGAGCTGTGTTTGGTTTTGTTGACAGGGTTTTATGCCACCTAGGCTGACTTCAAACTTCCTATGTAGCCAAGGCTGGCTTTAAACTTCTGGTCTCCTGTCTCCATCTCCAATGGTGGGAATACAGGTGTATGCCTGCTTGAGCATGGGCCTTGATGCGGGGAGATTTTAACTTAACATTGTATTTAGACTATTAATAATTTGTGTCTTAAACCCTGTATAGCACACCCTTTAGACTGCCTACCAGACCATACCCTCACTGTGGTTTTGTGTGTCATAAGGTGATATGCCATTGGTTTGAAAGCCATTTCTGGTTCGTGCTCAGGTGACGTCTGGCGTGGATGCTTATGGCATTCATGCACAGAGCCCTGTTGTCCCAGGCTAGACAACAGTGTGAAATGCTCCATGCTCTGGTGAGCAGAGCCCATCTAGTTACTGTCGGGCAGAATTCTAGAGTTTGAGTTAGCTGTCTGCTCTTCCCCAGTCCATCCACCTACCCCAGTCAGTGTATCATCCTGATGACTCCTACCCAAGGGCCCTGTCTTGGTAGCACAGGTGTCAAGGGCTTTCTTTGGCAGTAGATGGGTTTCTGTCAGTCCTACTGGGACACAGGTGTGGGTACAGGTAGCTGGATACATGGCCCCAAAAGCCTCTTTTAGTTGTGAATACAGAGACAGACTCTTGCCCACCTCGATGAGTTCAGCTGTTGGTGGCTAGGAGTGCAGGGGAGGGGAGGATGTAGGTGTTAGGGCCTGCGTGGCCATGACACATTGTTGTGTTTTGTTCAGATATGATCATACAAAGCCCCCAGCTGCAGCAGGTGGAGCTGTGGGTCCTGCACCCCACCCTTTGCCCTCCTCGGGCCTGCATAGTCCTCATCCTCCTCCTGACATTGCCACATCTGTTCTGAGGACACATTCGAGTGAACCTGGAAAGCGGGAGAAGAAGACGCTGGTGCTCAGAGATCGCAGTGAGTGAATTGCAGCCTTTGCTGCCTTTGGGGAATCAGCATGTACAGCATGGTGCTGTGCTGCTTTCAGGTCTCCTTGTTACAGTATGCCTGACATCCCAGAGTTGATCTGAAAACAGGCTGCAGAGGTTTCAAAGGTGTATCTCACAGTTTGGCTGAGCTCCACTACCTGAGCCCAGCAAAGCATCAGAGTGGTCTTTTGTCACCATGAAGTTGCCTCTTCATAGGAGTTACCCACTACTCATTTCTAGCTGGGTGTTTTAATGGTGGGCATGTGTCACTTTCTTGTTTGGTGCCATGTCCTGGTAGTGACTGCTTTGGGGTTTTCAAGAGCATCTTCAGACACAGAGCAAGGAAGGGGTTTGGACCTACACCAGGTTTGGGAGAAAGAAGACATCAGGTGGTAAAAGGCTTTTGAGTTGCTGGGACCCTCACTGGGAAGTTTCCTAGTTCTTGGGGTTGTTCCCCTCAGGATAGCTCTACTCCTAGCAAACACATCATCAGCTTGATGCAGTGGGTCATCTCTGACAGTGTCAGCAGTGTGACAGGGCAAAATCCCACTGGCTTCGGGTCTCGGGATTGGTGCTTCTAATGGGAGCCCCTGTGTTCTGTTGACCTTGTCAGTTCCTTCATGTTTTGAGGTGATTTTAGCATTAAATGGTCTTTATGTTGCCATCTTGTGTTCTGTATAAAAAGAATGCATTCTCTTTTGCTGTTCATGCATGTTCTACTGCCTGGGCCATCTTCCAGCCTCTGCACTGTTGTTGCTCTTGGGTCTGCTTTTCACTAGCTATTCCTAGTTTGGGCTATTAGCTGATAGGAAAGGTTGAGCTTGTTCTCATGTGTGTGTATATGTGTGTGTGTGTGTGTGTGTGTGTTTTGTGTTGAGATCTCACTGGTCTGGCTGAAGACAAGACTCCTCCAAGCACAGTGAATAATCCAGGTGGCTGCAGTGACCCTCAGACCAGCCCAGAGATGAAGCCCCATTCCTACCTAGATGCCATCAGGACTGGACTGGATGACTTGGAGGCCAGCAGCTCCTACAGCAATGAGCAGCAGTTGTGCCCCTATGCTGCTGCTGGGGAGTGCCGGTTTGGAGATGCCTGTGTCTACCTGCATGGGGACATGTGTGAGATCTGCAGGCTTCAAGTCCTCCACCCCTTTGACCCAGAACAAAGGAAAGCTCACGAGAAGGTAACTTGAAAACCTTGGCATGCAATCGTTTTAAGAAGCCTGAATGAACCACAGGACAGAGTCATTCAGGAGTCTCTCAGACATCTTTCTGCCAGAAATTTCTGTGTTATGTTCCTGGCTTGTTTTTATTCTGTTTTCAAGTTCTTTTCCTGTTGCCATTTTTGATTATTGAGAAGAATAAAAAGTATTAGAAATGCAAGGTTCAGGACTGGAAAGATGGCTCACCAGTTAAAAGCACTTGCTGAGCTGGCAGTGGTGGCATACACCTTTGATCCCAGCACTCAGGAGGCAGAGGCAGGTGGATCTCTGAGTTCAAGGCCAGCCTGGTCTACAGAGTGAGTTTCAGGGCAACCAGGGCTACACAGAGAAACCCTATCTCAAAAGAAAACAAAAACAAAAAATCCTAAGAAACAAAAAAATTGCTGCTCTGTGCAACCTCCTGTAACTCCAGCCCCAGACAGTCCAGCGTCCGCTTCCTACTTTCCCAAGGACCTTGTGAACATGCACACACGCGCACAACACACACACCGCACGCGCACACACACACACCACACACACACACACACACACTTACACATTTTTCTTCCCTAGGTTTACATGTCTGTGGTTGGGATACAAGCAGTCAATGTTTTGGAAACTTTGAAAACCCTTTATTATGGACGTTCATTAATTTTATTATCAGTCTATCTAATTATAACTAAGTGTGTGTGTATGTCTGTGTCTGTGCATGTGAGTACCTGTAGAGGTGAGAAGAGAATGTAGAATTTTTGGACTAGAGTTACAGGCAGTTGTGAGCTGATGAGGGTGCTGGGACCAAATTCAAGTCCTGTAGAATAGCAACAAGAGCTCTTAACTGCTCCACCATTCCTCTAGCCCCTTTTATCATGAACTCTTAAGAGCCAACTGTTGAAAGGTTATGAATATCCCTGGTCTCTGAATCCACTCTATCCACAGGCAGAACACTGTGCTGTGCACTCCACTTAGAGCAGGGCCTGGGTCTCCTCATCTGCCTGCTTCCATCTGAGTTCACTCAGCTCAGTGTTTCCTGTATTGATGTGGCATGGAATAGGCATGACATTCAGAAGAGCCAGAGACCTGTGACCCAGTGTTTATGAATGCCGCAACTTCCATAGTAATCTAAGTGTTCTTGAAATCCATAGCTGTTAAGCTAGAAGTGACCATATCTCACTTGGGAATTTAGGACAAGGACAAGGTGGCTTGAGGTCCTCTTTGTGGTCAGATCTGTGTGTCCTGAATCCATGGACTGTAGACACAGCTTCTAGTAGCTTCTGTAACTATGTGGCTGAGGATCTCCTGGGATCTTGGCCAAAGAGAACCTAAGGCTTCCCTTCCTGTCATTCTCAGATGTGTATGTCAACATTTGAACATGAGATGGAAAAGGCTTTTGCCTTCCAGGCAAGCCAGGATAAAGTGTGCAGCATCTGTATGGAGGTGATCCTGGAGAAAGCGTCTGCTTCTGAGAGGAGGTTTGGCATTCTCTCCAACTGCAGCCACACCTACTGCCTGTCCTGCATCCGTCAATGGAGATGTGCCAAGCAGTTTGAAAACCCAATCATAAAGTGAGTGCAGCTGGGCTTCTCTGCAGGCATGGAGGCTGCTACCCTCTAGAGCCCAAGCCCCCATCTGTATGAGCTTGTACAGACCATCCTCCCTGAGCCCATCTGCCTATCTTAGTGACCAGCCTCTCCTATCTACATGCTGGGAACTCTGCAGAATGTCAGCTGTTGCTGGCTGGATTCTGTTTTGCAGCCCTCAGGGACAGTTGTCTACCTTATGCTAGCTGCCTTGTAATCTTTGGTTCTTCAGGTTTTTTCCACCTTAAGAGGCTGAGGCTCCCTTGGAGAAAGGCTGCTATGCACTTGCCACTTCCTGGTGCACACTGTTGGGGAACTTGCCTATGTGCAGCAGTCTCACTGAGAAAAGAGTACAGTTCTGTGGTGCCCAGTGCTTTGCAGAGTTGCTCAGCTGACATGAAGTCTAGTTTTAGAAACTTCATCATCCCCTAAGCCTGTACTGCCACCTGCCCATCCTTGTTGTCTTCTGTCAGTCAGTCTCCAGCCTAGGCTCTTTCTCTACAGAAACCTTACTCTGCTTGTCAGCATGTAAGCAAATGTTTACCTTTACCTTAGCAAATGTTCCCAGGGCCACCCCTGATGAGCATGCTCAGCATTTACTCCCTTTGTTCTCTGACTGAGAACAGCTTGTACCTATTAACAGCTAGTGGGCACCTGTCTTAGGGTTTCTATTCCTGCACAAACATCATGGCCGAGAAGCAAGTTGGGGAGGGAAAGGTTTATTCAGCTTACACTTCCACATTGCTGTGCATCACCAAAGGAAGTTAGGACTGGAACTCAAGCAGGTCAGGAAGCAGGAGCTGATGCAGAGGCCATGGAGGGCTGTTTCTTACTGGCTTGCTTCCCCTGGCTTGCTCTGCTGGCTCTCTTATAGAGCCCAAGACTACCAGCCCAGGGATGGTACCACCCACAAGCGGCCCTCCACCATATCACTAATTGAGAAAATGCCTTATACCTGAATCCCATGGAGGCATTTTCTCAACTGAAGCTCCTTTCTCTGTGTTAACTCTAGCTTGTGTCAAGTTGACATATACAACCAGCCAGTACAGTACTCATACACAAGACTAGACCCCAGGAATGGTCATAGTAGCTTGGCCCCTAACCAAACATCAACACATTGTTCCCCCAAAGTGGGGGAACTCTTACCTGTGGGTCTAGGTTCTTGTACTTGCCTTCCATAGTAACTGAAGGGTAATAAGCATCATTTTATATGCTTATTGGCTGCCCTAGATGAATACTCAGGTCTGTGTTTTATTGAGTTGAACTTTTTCAGCAGCAGAAGCTGCTCGTAGATTGTGGTAATTGTGTCTTCAGCCATGTGTTTGAGCAAGGGTGTGTGGAGTGGTGGGTGCAGAGGATTCATGACGCGTCTCTCCTTTTACTAACCTATTGGTTTTGTCGTCTTCCAGGTCTTGTCCAGAGTGCCGTGTGATATCAGAGTTTGTAATTCCAAGTGTGTATTGGGTAGAAGATCAGAATAAAAAGAATGAATTAATTGAAGCTTTCAAACAGGGAATGGGGTAAGTGCCTTGATTTCATAGGGGATCCTGGTACCTACCTGGCTGGGTTCGAGCCTCTGTCATCTTCAGGTTTTCCAAGAGTGTGGACCTGGTAGATGGATCTCAGAGCTTCTTGATCCTGTCAGGCACTTTTCCTGGGCTTTGGGCTGCAGAGCTGAGTGAGACCTTGAGGAAGCAGATGAGTTCTAAGATGAGCCCTGTGCTTATGTGCCAAGGTTGGTTTGGCATCTCTGATTGTCCATGCATTTAACAAGTGCTACTGAGGATCTGCCATCTCACAGCCTGTCCATTGCAGGGCCCAAAGAAGCTGACAGTGTCAGCCACAATACAGCTCGCACTTAGCAAAGGAAAGTAGCGATGAGAACTGACCCCCAAATGCTTGTCATGGCACTTAACATACTCTGTTGCCTTGTCTGGCCTCAACTTTCTGCCCCAGCTACCCATGCTGGGATTATAGGCATGAACAACCATACCTGACAGCTTTTTAAAAGGATTGTTTTTGTAGGAATTTTCCACAGAATATCCCATTGCCTTATGTGTCCTTTGTCATCACCACCATTTGTATTGTGAATACTACATGTGTTGTATTTACATTATTACTAAACACACAAAGCAACATCAGACTTGCCATTTAAAATTTTTTCATGTCATTGTTTTTACTGAGACAGGATCTCACTGTGTAACCCTGGCTGGCCTGGAAGTTGCTGTGTAGACCAGGCTGGCCTTGAAGTCAAGAAAGAGACCCACCTGTCTGTGACCTTAGTACTGGAGTCAAAGGCATGCATGGCCATGGCCAAAGTTCACCTTTTTTTTTTTTTTTTTTTTTAAAGTGCAACCTCCCCACCCACCCCCCCATGATTTATTTTGGAAGATTTTATATTTAATCTAGTTACTGTGTCTTGACATTTACCCATTTTATCATTTTTTCCTCCTGTCATGTGATTGTGTCCATCCACAAGAGGGCAGATGCTCCAAGACAGAGCAGGTTGGGCTTAGAAAGGTGCTGTGCTAAAGTTTGAAGCTGCTGTTGATGTTGCCTGGCTGTGCATCCCTCTGTTGGGCAGTCTCCAGACACTGGGTTTGTGCCAGGCACCACCAGGGCAAAGAGAGATGAGTGAGATCTTCTCTCATCAAAGTGATGGGGCAGCCGGGCAGTGGTGGCACACGCCTTTAATCCCAGCACTTGGGAGGCAGAGGCAGGCGGATTTATGAGTTCGAGGCCAGCCTGGTCTACAGAGTGAGTTCCAGGACAGCCAGGGCTATACAGAGAAACCCTGTCTCGAAAAACCAAAAAAGAAAAAAAAAAAAAAAGTGTGATGGGGCAGTATGGTGGCCATACTTTGTTAATAACTCAAACTAGAACTGACAAAGCACCTTGGGTGCAAGAAAGAAGCTCTGTACCTGTCCTTGTGGGCTAGGCAGCAGCAGTTCCACTGTGGTCCTTTTAAGAGGTTAGAGACTCACTAGTGGGGTTGGGAAGATGTCAAGGAAGACATGACTGTCAGACAGGCAGCCATGCATAATACCCTGGAACAGGACAGTAAGCAGTGGAGGGCCAGGTGGTTTGGGGTTTGTTTTGTCAGTAGATTAGATAAATCTAAGAGCTGAGAACACCAAGTGAGGTAGCCAAACTGGAGCTTTTGACTTTAGTGGGCAGATAAGTAGGAAGGAAGGCAAGGTTTATTTTTTTGATACAGGGTCTTGCTTAATAGCTGGCCTCAAACTTGGGGACCTTCCTGCCTCTGCTGTCCAAGGTCTGTGCCACCATACCCAATGAGAAGGCAGTTCTGAGGCTGGTGAAGGGCCCTTGAAGAGCTGAGAGTTTACTATCAAAGCCTTAAGAAATAAGATTCCAGAACAGTGGAGAAGAGCCAAGGGCAGAGAGTGAAGAGTTAAGCTAAGACCTGCTTTCCCAGGCTGCTCTGTGACCTTGATAGGATTCCTGACCAAGAGGAAAGGAAACTAACTCACTTGCTTTGGAGACTTGAGCAGAGCAAGTGAACCAGCTTCATTCCTTGGCGCCCTGTAGTTATCCAAGCCTCACCAAGCCCTCGTGTAGCACTGGAGCTCTGGGATGGAGTAGGGCTGGAGCGCCCTGCTCCTGAGCACTGCAGCCTCTGCACAGTGCATCCCAGCAGCTTTGCCTAGCTTGGGAATCAGAATACCGACTGTAAGGTCAACAGGTCACCTCACTTCTCCCAGCACAGGCTTCCCCAGTGTAAACGGTAGGGTAGCTAACACAGTCTTCACACTTCATTTTCCCCTCAGCCCCTGATTTGTGTGTGTACTTTTCAGGAAAAAGGCATGTAAATACTTTGAACAAGGCAAGGGGACCTGCCCCTTTGGAAGCAAGTGCCTTTACCGCCATGCTTACCCTGATGGGCGGCTGGCAGAGCCAGAGAAACCTCGGAAACAGCTAAGTTCTGAAGGCACTGTGAGGGTAAGCTGGTTAGGGATGCTGTGGGAATTTCTAGGTACTGCCCAGGCTCTTTGGTAGCAGAGCAGTGGCGTCAATGTAAGCAAAGCACAAGCTGGCTCTCAGAGTCTGCTGCTATCTCCATTGACCCAAGTGTGCTTGTTGGCTGTTTTTGCAGTTCTTTAACTCAGTACGGCTTTGGGATTTTATCGAGAACCGAGAAACCCGGCAAGTCCCCAGCACTGATGATGTGGATGTGACGGAGCTAGGAGACCTCTTCATGCACCTTTCTGGAGTAGAGTCATCAGAACCCTAGTCAGTGGAGTCTTCATTTGGGCTCTGCCGTCAACTTTCCAAGGCATGGTGCAGATGCATCTGTCACTGACCCGAGGTGACATGGTACCGGGATGTGAGTGCAGTAGTGAGTCCCCTTGGTCTCGTCATGATCCATTTTCCTGCCCTGGTGAAGGGAGATCACCACGTCCACGGAATCACTACATTTAGAGTTGAGCTCTTAGTTGTACCTCCAGCCCCTTTATCAGGGACCAGCTATGTGGTCCAGCTGTTTTAACTGATTACTTTTAAATGAAACCCGACTGCCATCTGTCTTTTGTGACTTTCTTCCTTAAGCAACAGTAAACTTGCAGCTGCTCCTAAAGCAGATCTGTTCTTTCTTACCAAGATGTCGCCAGCCCTATAGAAGGTTCCTCTGCAGTGACCATCTTTAATATAGTGTTGAGCCTTGGAATTTATGCAGCTGCATAGTGAGGACACATTTGGTCATATTGGTGCTGTGCTCTAGTGTAGACTTCTACAGCTGTGAGGATGGCTATTGAGTTCCTTCCAGTGTCTTTGTAAAGTGTCCAGATCTTTGTAAAGATCTCCAGGGAGACTCCATCTTACCCTGACACAGGACTCAAACTGCTTGTTCTTGCCTATAAAGTAGGCTCTACTACTCTACTTTTGTGGTAGGCAGGAGCAGTCTCTCCTCTGTCTAAGGAGTACTGGGGCAAAGACAGAGCAAGTTTGTTCCAAACCTGAATTTATTTTTGTAAAAAGCTGTTATTACCTGTGTGCTTTTTGCTTGGTTGTTCATGTAACTGCAGAGGAGGCTCCTTGAGCTGAACAAGCAGGGCCAACTGCAAGTTTGATAGTACTTTTTGAAGGAGTCAGTAGCCATTAAACCTAAATTTAATTTATTTTATTAAAATAACATAATTGAGGAACCATCAGATAACTGTATTTTATCAGGCTCAATAAAAACAAAATTAAAACCCAAAATCATTAAGAAAACCTGTATTCCTGGCTTTCTTACAGACAAGGATGTGACTAGAGATAGGGCTGGGCTGTGGCCCACCCCATAGGGGCAGCTCCTGGAAGACAGATTCAGCGTGTGGGAGGCTGCCAGAAGGTGGAGCACCGCACTTGGAAAGCCATCCGCACAGGACACCTTAGACAGTAAGAGGAAGGTGTGTCCACAAAGTGAAATTCTGTAGTACCAAAGCAGGCTCCCCCAGGTGTCCAGGACTCCATGTGCAAAACTGGCACTACACCACTGTCTGTGCCCTACAACATATAGGCTCAAGGAGCCAAGTTCTCAATTGCATGTCCCTGCAGCAGCCGGAGTGCCCTGCCTTCTCTCCCAGGCCATTTGCCCAAAATACTACTCAGCTGACTTGTATACCTCTGGAGCAGAGCAGGCTGGCTTGATGGATAGCTTCCATTTCCAGGGCAGGAGGGGTAGAAAAGAAGGCAATATGAAGTTAAGGCCCTGTGAGTAGTCTAGGTCCTTAGCAGCAGCAGCTTTTCCAAAAACATGCATTCTGCCCCCAAGGAAACAGAAAGTGGTGCCTGGTGACTGTTCTTCGTCCCCTGGTGGCCTAAGAACAGCTACAACATCAGCTAGAAGACTGGTAGCCTTGGGGATGTAGTCAGCGTACAAGCATTGATGTCTTCAGTGTGAGCTGCCCGATGCAGGGAAGGCTCAGAGGCGCTCCTGTTGATTTTCGGCAGAGAGTGCTGAAGCAGCTCAATGGAAGACAGGATCTGAAACAAGTCCCCATGTGGTCTCATTAATTGGAAACTTTGTATGTATAAAGAGCTTGTGGAGGTCCTCTCCCCACCAACCCAATCCTGGCCTGCCACATTTACATCCTTAGAATGTAATATTTCAACTGAACTCTTGTCTAACCTGGGGAAACAAAGGCCTCTCTTCTTTGACTTTCTTCACACAGTCAGCCACCAACCTCTTCATTGCCTTGGGGCAGTTCTTGTAGAGCCTGCTAAGATCTGGGGAGGCATACCCACGGCCTACCATGAAGATGATCTAAAGAAGAAACAGTTGAGCAGAGGAGTTTGTGAACAACAGAACACTGGGACTAACTAGCCCTTGCCAGGCCCCATGTAGATTACCTGGTCTCGGTTGTTGATGTGGGAGTAGGGAAGCTCCCCAGTCATCAGCTCATACAGCACAATGCCATAGGAGTAGACATCAGACTGGAAGCTGAACGGGTTGTTATCCTGCATTCGGATTACTTCTGGGGCCTGTAAGGATGAAGCGTGTTAGTCCCTGGGTAATGACCTCCAGAGACATTGAGGAGCCAGGCTATTTTAACTAGTCAGGAAGGGAGTTCAAGTCCTTAAGCCCAGGGTAGCTCTTCCCCCAAAGATGCAAGCCCCAAGCTCTTGGCCTCTATTGCCTTGCCAAGAGATACATGATCTCAGTGGTTTTGCCTTAAGCTGACTGACACCAGAGATCTACCAGACTCCCATAACTGTGCACCCTGCTCTGGGCCAGTACTTCCATCATGCTTAGGAAGTTGTGTGGGGCCAGCTTCCTCACCATCCACAGCACAGAGCCAGTGGGCTGTTCAACCTGCTGAGAACCACTCCAGCGTGACTTCACTGTTGCCAAACCAAAATCTCCAATTTTCACCGTGAGGCCTTCATGGAGAAATATATCTCGATGCTTGTTAAGGAGACCGACAGTTTATACTGTTCATAACAAGGCTTCTGACGACCTTCCTTCACTACTAAATCACTCAGGAGACAGGAAATGATGGCATACACTCAATTACAGGGCCCCACACTGCTTATTCGGTACTGAGAGCAACAAAGCTGCACTAAACTACCTAGTGCTTTCTTTAAAAATCTCTTGATAGAACTGGTCTACTTTGTGACTTCTGTCAGCTTACTTCCAGGTAATAGGCAATTTTTGTCTGATTTGTGACCTGCTGGTTCATTGGAGTTCAAGCCTTAAATCTATGCTAATTATCTTGGCCTAGTACTTAGCTGCCAAACAAACTTAACCTCAGGAAAGTGTAGCAAGGAAGTCACGGCCACTGATGGAGCACAGCTCACTGGCCGTGCAGAACAGCTGAGTCTAACACCATGCTATGTACCACCATACAGCATGAGAGGTGCAGTTGGTGAGGGGATGCTATTTCTAGCAGTGGCTTCTAGGCTGACTTCTATACATTTTGAAATTTCTTAAATACTGGGGGAATTCTGGGATACTGGTTCTCAATGTTAATTCCAGGAGACCTCAAGAAATTTTTATTGTGTCCTTCCAGTTAAAATAGGAGCTTGTGGAGGACAGGTGATTAATGGAAGTTTGGTTGATTCACAGTGGCCCCCAAACTCATCATCCTGTGGATATTTCTCCAGGATGATTAATGAATAATTTAAGGATGAATGTATAATTTACTTAGAAGCTGGCAGAATTCTTAAAACTGGTTCCCTGACCTGTGCAGTGAGGGCTGTTATGGTTGGAAAGGCTAAATGGAAGCCTTTAGAGTAGTCTTGCCAGGGATTTGAACCAAAAGTGCCACTATAGTAATCAGTGCCACCAAAGACTGAATCACCACCCCATCTCCCTTTAATGCTCCTATCTGGCCAGTGCAGACAGACAGATGGACCGTAAAGAATGACATGCTGTTCCAGATGTGGTGTCCTTACTTGAGCAATTAACATACCTCCTGATATGATATGTAGCTACTGATCTAGCAAATGCCTTTTCTTTGGTACCTGTCCATAAGGACCACTAGAAGCAATACCTTTACAGTTGTACCTCAAGGATATATTATTAACTCTCCAGCTCTGTGTCATAACTTAGTTTGAAGGGATCTTGGTCATGTCTCTTCCACAAAATATCATGTTGGTCTACTATGGATGACATTATGCTAGTTGAGCAAGTGAGCAGGAGGTAGCAATCACATTCAACTTGTTGGTAATACATATGCATACATACATACATATATGCAGTTACTTTCCCATCTGTATGTACAATCACCTTCCATAGGCTAGATATAAATAGGTGCTAATAACCTTCTCAAGCTATACTTTGGATAATCCAACCAGGCTGAGTTCAAGTCTATTTCAAGTTTGTATCTAAACTTTGAAGGGATTATTTCCATATCACTGTTGGTTTTTAAAAAAAAAAAAAAAAAAAAAAAACCAAAAACCTTAGGAACTCTCATGATCACCACGTTTGGCTTCTCAACTATATTTTTGTTTTCCTTTAAAAAACCCCTTCTCCTCAGTTCTAGCACCATAAACCATGTGTGAGAAAAAGGCCCCTTTGGGTCCTTTAAGCTGAGAACACAATACCAAAGGATACTGTTGGATTTCATGTCTCTGTGGATGATGTTCTTTGCATGCAAATAGCTGTGAAGGAGAAAAATCAATCAGTTAACCATCTCACTGCCCATCAGCTAACTGGTAGGTAGCACTGTGCCCTGCAACCAAGCCAAGCATATAGGATGTTGTATTTTACCTCACATTCTGCCTTTCCAAAGACAAAAAAACCCAGAAGTGGGAAGGCAGATTGTCAGGAGCTGTTCTTACATTTGTAAGAACACAGAATGTAGTAATAGGATGGCTATTCGATGAATGTAGAGAAGCCCCAAGCCATACACTTCCAAACTAATTCATTTGGCATACGAGTTATTAACCTTAGTGTTTCTTACGATTTAGAGCTCTGTATGAATTTGTTGTTTTGTTTTGTTTTTTTGAGTCAGGGTTTCTATTTAGTCCTGGTTGTCCTGGAACTATACTGACCATATAGACCAGACTGACCATAAACTCAGAGATCTTTGCCTCTTGAATGCTGGGATTAAAGGGGTGAACCATTATCTGGCTTCTGCATGATTTTAAGACAGAACAAAACTTCTACCAACTACAGTCACTTGGCTGTAATCACTAAGGAGCTCTGCATCCTCAGCATAAGGGCACTTGGAAAATAAAGCTCAAGAGCACTGTCTAGTAGTCACATGGAGATGACCTTTGAAAGAAAATGGATAATCAAAAGTGACAGAAGGGCTCTAGAGAGATGGTGTGGGTGTTGCACAAAACAGTTTCCATTCCAAGCACCTGCATCAGGCAGCTGACTCCAACCCCAACTCCTGAGTGCTGGCACTCAGACTCAGACATACCTACACACAGACCGCATAAATATACATAAATTAAAGAGAAAAGTACCGGTGGGAGAGGGTATTTTCCTGTAGACCGTGGCTGAATGGGCAGTCAGGCTGATGAGAATATGGGAACTTAGGACTTCCCATACATGAATATCTGCTGTCAAAGAGCCCACCCAAGTGCTACTCGATCTGGTCCCACAAGAGCAACTCAGGGTTCAAGCCACAAGGACTCACCAAGCTGTCTACTTACTCCATTCCCTGAGCTGTCTGTCGGGCAATGTCAATTAGCTGGAACATCTGGAATTTGGTCTCCTGGACATGCAGATGTTTGTAGAGACTGCTGCCCTCACACCACTGGGTCACAATCGCCAGGTTGTCCTTTGTCATGTACCCCATGAACAGCAAGATATTAACATGCCGTGTTTTGCTAGGGGAAGCAGGGGAAGCACAGCTGTGAGACCATCCTTCATACACCTCCAGCTAGCTAGCATCCTTACAGAGGATGCGCTTTGCACAGGACCCCTTGTCTGTGGAATCCACCTCTGTCCAATTCATCCCTACAAACTGACTAGACTGAGGGTTTGAGCTCTAGAGCAAAGCAGATTAGCTATAGCTAATTAAAGATGCTACTAACTATAAAAGGAAATAAAGGTTAAAAACAATCTCACTACCACAAACCAAACCCCATAGAGCTGTTTTGAGTACAGAGAAGGGGAGGGTCCATGAAAAGGGCTCTTCTGGCTTCCAGCACATATATGCTGGGGGAATGGAACCCACAGCAGGTGCTGACCTGCACAGCCCGGCCCTAGCTAACCCTGTTGTCCAGGGGTTGGGCTCACCGCAAAACAGCCACCTCGTTCCTGAAGGCCTGAAGTTGCTCTGGAGTTGGGTCAACCACCTTTAGGATCTTTACTGCAACATCTCCTGCAAATTAAATTTGTAGTCACACTCAGTTATATAGTCTTTAGTTTTCAAATAACTTGGGACCTATGTGCATCTTACCTTTTTTTTTTTTTTTGAGACAGGTTCTCACTGAGACCCAGGACTCACTGACTATGGTCAACCAGTGAGCTCCTTTCTATCTCAGTAATGAGACTACAAGTCAGTTTAACCACAGCTGAATTTTTATGTAAGTGCTGGAGCTTGAACTCAAGTCCTCATGTTTAGATAGCAAGCATTTTTTTACCAACTAAGCCACCTCCCCAGCCTTTAAAAAAGCCCTAATTCTAAAAAAGATAGGGAGTCACTTTTCAAAGAACATGTATGTAGGTAGCACAAATATGGCAACTAATACACATCAAGTGAGTGAGTGAGACTCTTCAATGCTACTCATGCCCATGGAGGCCTTCAACAAGCTTGTATGCACTTAAGCATCAAGGTAGGTCATATGGGCTAGCTCCACAGCTTTACCCTGTGAGGATGAAATCAATGCCAAGGCCATGAGTGGCCCACCAAATACAAACTGATGAGGAAGCAGGCCCTTCAGCAAGTTGAAAGGGGTTCTTTACCAGTGGGAGCAATAGGAACATTGAAACCTTGCTGTGTCGCAGTATATATGCACAACTATTCTCATTCTGTAGAGAAGAAGTAGAAACAGAGGTCCAGGAAGAACAGGGAGTTAAGTGGATTCACAATACTGTCTTTCAGTAGTGGCAGCAATCCAGGCAACCTCCCTATAGCTTCAGAAACACCCAGGAGTCAACTTGCTCTCATTTAAATATGTTTTATATAGATATATTAGCAATAATAAATTACTTGAAACCCTGTAAAGACCTCAGTGGGGTGTGGAGGAGGGAATAGGGAAAGGCGTTGCGACAATGTTTCACCCTGTAGTCTTAGAACGCACTCTGAACCAGGCTGGCCTTGAACTCACTTCTGCCTCCCAAGTGTGCCACTACTGCCCTGCTAGGACTTTAAATTTTCATAAGGCTGTCTACTCTGGAAACTGAGGCAGGAGGCCAGTCTAGGTTACATACCAAACCTTGTCTAAAAAAAAAAAAACAAAAAACAGTCAAGTTAAACCAAGGCACTAATGATAAAGTCTGAGTCAGTTGAGAAGCTCCCTGGAGGTGGCTGGTCCCTCAACCTGAGGAGTGTAGTCTTGCACCAGTCTGTTCTGGGGAATAAAGACAGGGTTCCCATGAGGTCCCAGTCTTGACTGCTGTGAGCTCCAGTTTATCACCTACACCTGACCTGACAACTGCCATCTCCCAGCACCAAAGGCACAGGCTGCTGGAGAGGATGCAGCTCATCTGAGTGGAGGAGAAGCAGTGCTGAAGCCACCTGTCCAGCACAGTGACCATAAACCATGTGTGCCCTCGAGGCAGCAGTGGGAGATTGCTCCATTGCTGTGAAGTCTAAGACAAGATAGCATCTGGGCTCAAAGACTACGGAGAAGTAGGGAGTGTATGGCGATGCTTCCTGGAGGTAGTGGACTGTAAGCATTAGGAAGAATATTAGGATAGTCTAGACTGCACCAGAAACAAAAGTAGGGGACCTTGTGGGGACATAGAACTGAGCACCTATAGAACAAAAGAGCTAGAGAAGAATTTGGTGCAATAGCCCAGGTGAGGGCAGGCTTGGAGTTACAGTGGGAAACAAACTGGGAAGGCTTGGGGTGGAGGCGAGAGACAAGTGGGGGTCAGGTCAAGTGGTGAGGCCAGGAAGATGGTTGGTGGCCAGGTGCCTACAAAGGCAAAACTTAAAAAGGACAGGAGGGCTATGAGTGCAGGACGGAGGCTGGGGGTGATGCTAAGCAACCCTTCAAGAACAGGCTCTGCCTAATTCACGGCCTGCTGCAGTGACAGCATTCCTCTGCAGACCAAGAGACAGGCCAGCAGGGCCATTACTTAACAGTTCTCAGAGAAGGAGTTACTCTACAAGTCACTAACCAACTCTCTGATCTATGCTCTTAAATCAACTGTAGCCGGGCAGTGGTGGCGCACGCCTTTAATCCCAGCATTTGGGAGGCAGAGGCAGGTGGATTTCTGAGTTCGAGGCCAGCCTGGTCTACGGAGTGAGTTCCAGGACAGCCAGGGCTACACAGAGAAACCCTGTCTCGAAGAAAAGAAAAAAAAAAAAAAAAGAAATCAACTGTTCATACAATGATTCAGGTCAGGCAAGGCAAAAACCCATGTAATGAATCTGAGAGAAATAGATGCTGCTATTTCCAGAGTAATTTGAATGTCTGTACACTTGATGCTCAGAACTTGTCTCCATCACTGCACCATTATCTATAAAGGTTATTAGCACCATGTCTGAACTGGGGGATGGGACATCAAGAAACTTTATAAGCACATTCAAGAAACCCCTACTTCTATTGCTAACATCCTAAATTCAGGTGTTAAAAACCTGGTATGGAAATGGTTAAGTATGGTGCCAAATTACTCAAGCTACCGCTAGAGTTTAAGATCAAATCTTCCTTCTAAGTGATCAAGTGTTTCCCATGGCACAGGAAGAGATAGCTACAATTAACCCTAGGGCCCAAACAGCTTTCCTGCACTAAGCTGATCAGGAGAGACAGCTCCTCCTTGTACCTACAAGATCCCTTTCAGCTGTTGGTGCCAAGGGTACACTCCACCCAAAGCAGCAGATACCTGCTCACGAAGAAGCATGTTCCATGAGCACAGCTAGCTTAGCTTAGAAGAAATAGCACCACTAATGTTTCACTTGAGGGCTAATACTTGTTCACTGGTTTCTAAGCACCACAAGGACTTTATTATACCAATTAAAATAATGTAAAAGGTTAAAATGCTGTGAAATTTCAAAACTGATTTGATTGCCAGGTTATGATCAAGAACCCACAGAGGAGGCCACCATGAACCAAGAAGCCCCTAGCCCTTTCTGCTGGAACCTGACCACCAGAGCCCTGCAGCTGGAAATAGGCCCCAAACTCACCATGCCACTTGCCCTTGTACACAGTGCCAAAGGAGCCTGAACCGATCCGAGTGGACAGCATCACCTCACTGGCTTCTATTTCCCAGTAATAACTTGAGTCTCTCTGCCCACGAGGCCTCTGAAACAAGTGGAGATCATTCATAATCCATACTATCAAAGAAAGGATCATCTTAAACCCATCTGTTCCTGCTTCCCTTAAAGATGGACACTGTTGCTGTAGCTACAATTTCTGTCTTTGAGAAGATGCCAGTTTACTGAGTTGCAGCGGCAAGGAGCATTGGCATTCATTTTCCTTTACTATATTTTACTAGGTTCCCACCCTCAAAGATCTAATTTCCGAGAGTTAATCTTTATTGAGCCCCGAATGACAGGAGGTGTTACTGGCCATACTCACAATTTTGTTTTTTTCCTGGGTCCCAGATCCTGGTGCCCGCTCTCTTTGTGCTGGCACAGGGGTTTTGGGCTGTGACCAGCCTGTTGGGCTCAAGTTGTTGGGACTGCTGGACAGGGCTGAAGGTGAGGCTTTAATAGACAAGACAAACAGAATCCACACATTGATAAGCCAACAGAAGATCACAGCATAGAGAGAAAAAAGCCCATTACTGATCACTAAATGACCGGGGTAAAGTACCTGATTCACTGTGGCTTCGAATTGCATCCTGAAACAAAAAAACAAAAGTTGATTAGACAAGCTAGAAAAGGCCTTCTCTTTCCAGGGAAGGGTTGTAGAAACCGAACAATTATTAACTCTCTAAAATACCAAGTAGACTTCCGTACTCTAAAGTCCTAGTTTTCCTAATGTCAAAAGCAAATTTTTCCAAGACGGATTTCGATTAAATATTACCTTGAGTGAGTACTATAGCTTTTCACAGGTAAACATAACATTGCTCAGAAAAAAAGCAACAGAAACAAACCTTCAGCGAAGGCTGGCAAGTTACTATCAATGGGGATCTCCTCCAAAGACTCAGGATCCTGCTCTACAGAGACTTAACCAGAGACAGAGACAGAGAGACAGAGATCCAATGACAGGCTCATTTTTAGTTTATTAGGAATAAGGACAAATATAGACCTAAAGTTGGGTTTGACACAGGTAGCACTACTTAAGGCCTAAGTCACAGGGAACTGGAAAGACGACGAATCCCAGAGCCTGAATCCTGTGTTTACTTTTTTTTTTTTTTTTTTTTTTAAATCCACATGGACAGAAGGGGAAACTCAGTCAGGGTCACTGAACATAGGTGGTAGAAACGGAACCATCACATATGGATCTCAGCCTCAGCTCCATTAAACCTTAGTGATGTTCTCAAGCAGGCTACATTCTCTTATGTGACCAGCCAACTCTACTAGACACTGTTTCAAAGAATAGTTCAAATCATGGAGACCTACCTCAACAGGACATTTTTTTCAAGATTTTATTTTTGATTTGTGTGTGGTACACCACACACACGAAAGTCAAAGATGATGTGAAGATGACCCCAGAAGCTGGAGTTAAGGGTAGTTGTGCGTGTGCCTCCTCACATGGGCACTTGGACCTGAACTCATGTCCTACAAGAGCAGCAAGCACTCTTAACTGCTAGGTATCTATACGGCCCTCCATGAAACAGTTCTAAACTCTAAATTTTAAAATTCTTCCTTGAGGGTGGAATTTATAGGCAATAATATAAAACTACTTGACCCTCATAACTTCAGAAAATATTTTTCTAGAAAGTCATGTTTTTTGTTTTTTTTGTATAATTGCAGCAAACAAGATATTTGTTCTACAATGCTGTTACGAGAATGTTTTCACTCAATATTTTACGGTTTATTTTTCATTTTATAGGTAAGGGTGTTTTGCCTGTATACATGTGTGTGCACCACATTTGTGTAGCCCTGGAGGCCAGAAGAAGATATTACATTCTCCAGAACTGAAGTTATAAACAGTAATAAGCTTGTATGTGGGTGCTGGGACCTGAACTGGGGTCCTCTACAAAAAAAAAAGTGCTTTTAACTACTGGGCCATCACTCCAGCCATGTTTTTGGTTGGTTGGTTGGTTGGTTGCTTGGTTGGGTGGTTGGCTGGTTAGTTTTTTAAATACAGGGTCTCACTATGTAGCCCAGGCTGGCTCTGAACTTACCATTCTCCTGCAACAGTCTTGTTAGTGTTATGATTACAGACATGTGCCACCATGATTAGCTTTCAAAGATATCTTTACAAAAGTAAAAGAACCACAAACCAAGGTACTTCTCTCCCCCCCCCCTCTCTCTCACACACACACACACACACAGTTTCAGCCACCCTGTCCAAGTATCTTAACAGCATAGAGTAAAGCCTAATTCCGAGTCCCAAGCCTATCTGTAAAACATCCACAGAGATATGTGGTGGCACATGCCTACAACCCCTATACTGGGTAGATGGTGACAGGAGGATCCAGCCTAGCCTAGCCAGCAAGCTCCAGATTCAATGAGACCATATTTCAAAACACAGATGGAAGGGCAATTGAGGAAGACATGTGACATCAATCTCTAGCCTCCACATGTCTGCACACACACACAATACAGATCTTCACTCTACAACTCAAACTAGGCCTGATGATGTGTCAGTCTCGGAAAAGTGGAAAAGCCTGGTGTCTGTATATTTTTAAGTACAACACAATGGCAGCCAAGTAGGAAAAACACGGGTCACTCAACCAATCTCTTCTGTTATTTTCATTGATTAGAATTCTATTCCAGAGTACAGCAGGATAGTTTTTAATGTCTCTTACTTTTTCCTTCCTCTGCCTATTATTTTATTTGGTAGTAATTACTATAATTGGATCACATAATCCCAGGATAAAGTTTTAAGTGCTCTTAAGTTTTAGTTTAGAAGACCATAACTGGTGTTAAGCCAAACAACAGTCAGTCCAAAATGAACCGTGTGTGACTACAAAAGGAAAACAAAGGACACGCCTTCAACCCCAGCAGAGGCAGGCGGCTCTCTGTGAATTAGAGGCTACTTTGGTCTACATAGTGAGCTCCAGGACAGCCAGAACTATAGGGAGACCCTGTCTCAAAAAACACACCACCACCTCCAGAAGGGAATAAAAAAGCCACAAACAAAATGTTCTTTTGAGGCACAAACAGGATTAATACTTGTGCTACTTATGTTAGGAACTGAAGAACTTTTCACTTTGAATGTACTAACAGTTTAAAATGGAACAAGTTGGACATGGGAAGAAAATGGCTACTTTATGATATTACTAGGACTAATAATGATAAAGCCCATAACTCACACAGGTAGGCCAAGTGGTTAAAAGTGATTTATAGCTAGAAAGAAACTGCACCTGAGATGACAGGTGTCAAGGAACAAGTTTTTACAAAGATCATTTCATGGTGTAGAGAAAGGATAGTTATGTGGTCATGTCTCGAATCTTTTTTATTTGATTTTGAAATAGGATCTCACCATGTAGCCCAGGCTGGTCTTGAATAAGGTCCTCCAAAGTGCTGGGATTCTAGTCATGTGCTAGTATGCCAGACTTTCTGATAAACTTTTCTAAGTCATGTTAACCAGATGGATGAAATGTTTTGATTTCTAATGTCTGAACTCAGTACAGATGCTGTGTTACTACATCAGTCCATCTTTTGAGAGGACTGAGTTTTTAAAAACTATTTCGACGCCCTTGTCTTCAAGATTCTACCTTGAGAAATTCACCTACCTATCAGTGGTAACCCAGAGTGTTTATTTTACTCATAACTCTAGAAAAGGAAAAAAATTATGGCAACAAGTCTGGCTAGAAGTATAAATGAATGTATAGTTGTCTCACTTAATAGTCTACCATCTGACAGTCTCTCCTGTTAAACCCAAGAAAGCAAAGGCATGAAGAAAATACCTACTCTTCCCCTCAGACAAAATCGTCTGGAGCACGCCCTGGGAGAAGCATTCAGGCTGTTATTCTAGTCCAAAGCAATGAGAAATAAAGAAGAATAAAGAACAAAGGAAGCATTTGAAGTGTATTCAGTCAACTTTAAAGATGAGCTAGAAAGAAAACCAAAGGAACAGAACATACAAGAAAAGAAAGGCAGTTTGCAAACACTGACTGGCACTGACACATTTGCCTCAATGCATAGTAGATCCCAGAGCTCCTACTTTACAATCTTCTAGAGCATCTGAGGTCTTCACATTACATCCCTCACTGCTCTGCAGTATCTGTACCAGTGCAAAGAAATCACATCCAAAGCTGGGACACAGAGCACAGTGGTTAGCGAGGAGTTCTCTTTCTTGCTGGAATGACACACTGGCCTAGTTATTAAGCCAGTCTATACACATTAACAGATTTAAAAAGAACATTTCAAAGTCCAAGGGCCTGAGAAAGCACTGCAACATTCCCGAGCAGCTTTGAAATCCACATTCTCTGTGCTTCCCAAAGTTAACTACTGCTGCTCATCACCACCCCCAAGGGGCCCTATTACCTCAATCATCCTGCTGTCCACAGGCAGGGTGGTGCTGACCATGTGGACATTGGGAGTGGACGTTGACCTCTGCCTCTGGGACAGGGAACCTTCAGAGGAAGGGCTGGAGGTGTTGAAAGTGAAGGCATGGGGTGTGGAGTATCTGTGCTGGGAACTAGGCACGGAGGAGAAAGAAAGTCCCATGATTGGCACTCAGGCCTCCACACTGGCAAAGTCTTTTCGACTGCTTAGCTCATTAAGACACTTAAGGGCAAACTTGACCCATACAACCTTTGACACAATATTTCACTCTCTCAATATGCACTATTTATACTCTGTGTTCCTTTTCATGCAACATTTTGAAAATGAAAAATAAATGTGCTTGTCATCCCTGTGAAAAGGAGAGTCCATTATACAGTTTCTCCTTGGTTTAAAAAAAAAAAAAAAATCACTCTTCAGAATACTTTAGAGTTTTACAACATTTCTAAGAACAGATTAGTATTTGCTATAAGTACCATCTAACTGGAATCTGCCCAATTTAATTTGAAGAAAGACTGAAAATCTCTCCCTGTAGCCAGCATATGTTCTACTGTTAGAACATCTGCCACACCAACCTATGAAAAGACTGTTTCAGCATAGGAACATACATTAATAAGTACAGAATGAGGGATGGGATGCAGCTCAGTGGCACAAGGTTTACCTAGCCTGTATAAGGTTCTAGGTCTGAGCCCCAACATCCTGAAGCTAATAACTCTTGTGACTAAAGGTATGACTCCATAGCATATCACCAGCGTAGCCTAGGTGAGTGAGCCCTAAATTCCACCCCAACTCCAAAAAACCAAAATAGAGCGTATTTATTCTATAGATGAAATTTAAGGTTTGTTCAGGCCACACTCGTATGAATTCAAGGGATAAAGACTGGCTTTTCTAAGGGATACTGTTCTGTCTGTGCCCATACCACCCTGAACAGGTCTGGCTGTTTATGGAAGGATGTTCCCTCACTGAAAAGCCACCTTGCACTAGGAATTCTACATTTAGGTTTTCAGAGTCTAGTTTCTTGTCTTCAAGGCAAGTTGTTGTTTGCTCGAATGTGGTTTTCAAACGACCAAAAGGTTCATTCAAGTCAGACATAAACACATATTTCAGTACAAATTCCTTGTTCTTAAATGACGCCTTTAATTAGTTCTATAGTAGCTTTACAGGGGTCATTAAATGGTAGCTGATTAGCTAGCAGACATTTTAAACCAAAACATAGATTTTTATCTTGCGTGTCACTGACCAAGATGTAAACTCAAGTTTTAAAACCAGAAAACAGCAACAAGTTAAACCAACAAGTTAAAGGCAAACTCAGAGCATAACAGGAAGATCTATCTCCAACTACCTGAATTTTAAGGCAGGGAGAAACATTTTCAAGTTAATTTCTGATTTTCTTCTTAGTTGCTGTACTCACTTGGGGGACCCTTTCCACAGACACTAATTCACCACACTGGAAGGCAGAACCTCAAGCTTTTTATGAATGTAATGTGAGACGCAGGGTTGTATTGTAATGGAAGGGCCTGCAGTCAAAATCACTTTCCAGAATGTAAATACTCTGGGACCACAGAGAGAAAGATCTCCACTTGGTGTTCCACAGAAGCAGCAAAGGGTCTGAAGACCGCAGGACATGAAGAGGGACTTCTTATATTCAGGCTGCTAACCCACCCAACCCAATGTAACTTTCCAAAAGAGCTCAAAGTAGAACATTACCTAGCAGGCATCCGGGAAACAGATTCTCGCATCCGACGCATTGTGAAAGACGGTGGTGCTGGGACTCCACTATCACCAACAGTGGAATTTGGAAACAGCCTAAATGAAACATGGGAAGACTGGTTTATGGATTCAGTCCTCTCACAGAAACCATCCCACCCTGCCTCAAAGCTAAAAGCCAACTTCTCTTGAGTTATTTTCCTAAAGTGCTTTCTTTAGTCAGTCACCTTTTATGAAGAGACCATCAATCTAAAGGGCTGGACTATAGACTGAGTGACAGCAACCTGCTGATAAATGCATATCCTGCCAGGATACATCTCTAGAAAAGTGGTCCTATCCAGCAGCTATACTACATAATGTTTCTTAAGTGATAGTACATTTCACAACCTATACTATAGACAGCTTTTCTGGAATTGTCTTTGAAACACACACAGACACACACAGACACACACACACACACAGACACACACACGGAATAAATTAAATTCATTATATTCAACAGTAAACAGAAGGGAAAGCAGGATTACTATTAACCAGGCACTTTCATTTGCATGCTGAGTCCTTGTGCTAAGCAATAGTATGTTGTCCCCGTCAACTCCTTAGAAATGAGGGAGCTGAGACTTGGAGGTGCTAGCGACAGTCCTGAGGTTGTGAGGTCTTCGCTGGCCTTTCTGCAACTCAAGTGCTCTGAGAACCAACAGGTGACTTCTGTGGGAGCTAAAAGGTTCCCTGCCATTGTGAATGAAAATGGTATTCTTTTCATTTTCCTAACATGTTTCAATAAGGGTAAAACTGACTTTTCATAATCTTAACACAAGTTTTTAAAAGACTCTAAGAAGTGTAATTTAAAATATGCAATTATTTAAATCATTTTCTCTCTGTGAAATATATTTTTGTATCTGGCTTATCTCCTAACCTCAATCTTTTATATTCAAACTGTCTGAGGCCCAAACACATCGCTCCCCTTGTGTGAGAGGAAGGAAACAACACAAGTTCCACTTTCTGCTTTCTTGGGACAACCCACAGCATTGGCCACTTGCAGCCCTCGTGAAAAGCTCAGTCCTTCAATTTCTATGTCGCTGTTCTTTTCCTTGACAAACCAGTGTCAACAACACTGTGACAAACAATGGGTCCTGTCTGCTTGTGGTATTTGTTTGTGTGTCTGAGTTCATGACTGGTGTGAGTACCAGAGGTCAATGCCAGGAGTCTTCCTCAGTCGCTCTCCATCTTATTTTTTTGAGACAAGATCTCTCACTGAAACTAGAGCTCAATGACTCAGCTAGACTAGCTGGCTAGCAAACCCAAGGATAGCCCTGTCTCTACTTCCCCAACTCAGAGATTATACACTGTGGGCCCAGCTTTTATGTCAGGGCTGGTAATCAAACTCAGCTCTCATGCTTGCACAGTTAGCACTTTACCAACTGAGTCATCTCCCCCAGCTCCCTAACTTTTTATTTTACAGCTAGATGACCATCACACTAAAAATAACTAATTTCAGAACTATTATGCTTCTAAAGTAGTCTCTGACTCACAGCAATCATTTATTTAGCAAACCTAAAACTCAGACTTAACATTGAAAATATATAATGAGCACCCTCAAAAGTGTTTCTAGACCTGACCCTGACATTTTTTACAAGGAAAAAACCACAGTGCCTTACAAGAGCTGTCTGATATTACTCCAGTCCACACACATAGTAGGTACTTTGGTGCTACAGTGCTCATGAAACTTGTAGCCACAAGTCTGACATCGAAATCCATTTAGCAGGAACTTCTGACAGATGTCACAGAATGCAAGCTTCAGGAACGTTTTCCGAGCCTGTGACAAGAAAGCAGGTATAGGATTGTAAGAACTCGAGGAGCAAACATGATACCATCTTCACTGGCCTCACAAGAGTCCCCACAGGGAAGAATCACACTTCCAACACTGTCAGAGTCAGACACAGGGTCAAGGGGCCTCTGTTAATCGACTCTAAACTGCCCACTATACATGACAGCATAGGGAAAGCTGAAAGCAACTAACAGTGTGCACCCAGGGCTTCTCAGAAAGGTCAACGATCCACCATAGAGAACCCAAAATGGCAAAGAAAGAGAGGAGCTGAAACTTACAAAGTTGTGAGTTGTCAGTGGAACGTGATCCAAAAAATCCACTTGCAGTTCTTCTCCAATCAGAGAGGCAGCATCGGTGTTCCAGTCTAAGCGTGCTTTCTTACTAAAAATTACCAAAAGCATAACATGAGGGAACATTGGACAAGGCTCAAGACATAGAACAGTTCTACTGTCTACTGCATGCTGTCAAAGCACGCCTCACAGGTGTTCTGGTCCCACCCTGAAAATAAGCCAACACTGCTCACTGTGTGGCCTGTTGAAATCCAAGCCTGTTGGACTCCAAAATGTATGCTCCTAGAACAAAGTGTCCATTAGACAATGAAATAGCACAATCTCATGACAAGAGTAACTGTCTTTAAGGAGACTGACTGTATAATGTTAAAATCCTACCAAGTCACTACACGTTGATGTTCAACAGGTACTTCAATCTAAATAGATACATATAACATAAACACAAATGTGCTGTACATTAGTTACAGACTTAACAGTGTTTGTAGAAATTATAAAAATAAACACAAGTCTATAGGAACACAACAGTCTTTAAAACTGACTGACACCACTCTTTCTGTGCCCAGAACAAGGAACACAGGAACCATAGTGATTTAAGCAAAAACTGTCTGGTTCAATTCATCTGCCTCATTTGCTGAGGATGAATATTTTCGATTAAGAAATGTAATGCACATATGACATCACTCAGGCCCCTCTTATCACCTGCCAGAAGCCAACAAGCCACTCTCCTGGTTATCCAGTGAGCAATAATTCATTCCTTAAGATAATTCCCTATGCAGGTAGGGAAATGGTATCTGTCTAAAGTACTATTGTTTCCACATGAAGACCAAGAAGGAAACCCCACTTCCTGAATAGGCAGGAGAGAACAGAGATCAGTTCTAAATCAGTACAGCTTTGGAGAAGAGTGGACTAAACCTATCTCAGAATCTCCCTAGTCCTGAAGGAAGTCTATGTATCAGCTTGGGGACAGACACAGAAATCAATCCAGCTAGAAGTGATAACGTGTTGAAGACCAGCAAACTAGCTGAATAAACAGAGGAACAGACACACAGAGGGTAAGCTCTCTGAGGAGACTTTCTCCTGAGATGTTCTCTCCAGCCAGGGAACTCAGAACAACAGAGAACAAGCAAAAGGTTGGTAACAGAAGCACTGCTTCCCAAAGAGGACAAAGTCAAAGGCTTGGTGGCCATAATAAGTAACAGTGTGTACGCAGTGCTCTGTTGCTATGGCCATGACCTCAGCCTTTAGGATGGGAAAACCATCTCTATCCTGCTACCACTACTGGAAATACAGTGTATTTTCCTGAAGTAGAAATTCCCTGCCTCCTTCAGCCCCGTGGCTATCAGAGAGCCACGATTTAATACTCATCAAAATGAATACTTAGCATATTCCAGACCCTACGTTCTGTCTCCAGTACTACAAAAAAAAAAGATGGGTGAGGAAAGCATGAATGAAATGAATGAATGACAAGAATCTCTCTTTAGGACTGTAGTAAATGTTATTCTTCAGGTTCCATCTATCTTGCTTTTAGAGACAAGTTCTCTCACTGATAGGGAGCTCACCAATTAGGTTAAAGAGGCCAGCAAGCTTCAGGGGCCTGCCTGTCTCTGTCTCCGGGTGCTGAGGTTACAGGGCACAACCACAGCCAGAGTTTTATGGCAGTCTGGCAATCAGATGGAACAGCAAGCACTATACTGACTAGTGTATTTCTTCAGGCCAAAGATGAAAAGGGATAAGGGATAGGGGGCAAGAGGCAAGGGATAAGGGAAAGAGAGGGGAGGAGGCTGGAGAGATGGCTCAGCAGTTAAGAGCACATGCTGCTCTTCCAGAGATCCGGAGTTCAAATTCAGCAACTTCATGGTGGCTCACAATCATCAGTAATGGGATCTGATGTACCTCTTATGTCAGGGTACTCATATACATAAAATAAATAAATAAATCTTTAAAAATTATTTAAAAAAAAAAAAAAAGAGGGGAGGGGAAGAAATGTTTTTCTGTATCTATCTAAGTGGTACATGTGTAAAGATCCCCTTGGAGGCCAGAAAAGGGCATCAGATCTCCTGGAGCTGGGGCTACAATCAGTTGTGAACCACCTGCTGTGAGTGCTGGGAACTGAACTTGAGTTCTTTCAAAGAGCAGCAAATGCCCTTAATGAAGCATCTCTTCAGCCCCAGCATTCTTAACCATAAAAAACAATGCAACCATGTTCAGAGTACCCACTCTGCATGGCAAACAGCAGGAAAATTCTTGGCACTCAAAAACATGCCTTCTAAGAACGCCGCCTCCATCCCTGGACAATGCTATTAGCATCTCCTATGCATTGTGGTTTTTAAGACAATGTCTAGGCAATAATTTCAAGTTCTCAGTAGCAAATTTTTCTGAATAGATACTTTAAAAACAAAGTATATACACATACACTAATCCCTAGGAAGCTAATACAAACCATTTGTAATAGAACAAGTTATTTATGGTTAGGAAATGCTTAGAATTCTAAAAGGTGCCAACTGGCTTCACTCTTACCCTTTGTGTTCCTGGAGAAGTCTGAACACTGCACAGCACTCTGGCTGCAGGCCTCTCACCTTCAGAGCTTTCATAAGGCAGTCATGTAAGCTCATTCCATTCCGAACATTGACCTGCAAACAAATGATCACCTTTAGTACCAAAGTAGGCTACAGCACTCCTTGCAAAGATGAACACTGAAATACATACACCCACATGTAAAATGGTAAAGACTTACGACATACTCTTTGCAATAGTGAACACACAGAGAAAAACACCTCAATATTCAGAATTAAATACAAGCAAATATACACAGACCTGAATCAGCATTGGGAACATTAGGCATTTCCTGAACTACCCTCAATTAGTTATCTGAGGGGACAGTAGCCTTTGGCATGTTAAAAAGAAAAAATACTTTTATTAGAACAATACAAAGAGTAAAAATATTTTAAAAGTGGGGAAACCAATATATGTTTATGTATGTTGTATGGGTTAGAAAGATGTTTGCCGGGCTGGAGAGATGGCTCAGAGGTTAAGAGCACTGGCTGCTCTTCCAGAGGTCCTGAGTTCAAATCCCAGCAACCACATGGTGGCTCATAACCATCTTTAATGAAATCTGATGCCCTCTTCTGGTCTTCAGGAACACATGCAGGAGACTGCTATATACATAATAAATAAATAAATAAATCTTTAAAAAAAAAAAAAAAAGGCCGTATGCCTTGCTATTAACATTTGAGGGAAAGGTGCTTGTTGCCAAGCCTGACAACTTAAGTTCAATCCCTGAGACCAATATTGTGGAAGCAGACTCCAACTCCAAGAAGTTATCCATTCTCTGATCTCCACAAATGCACAGTGGAGCACACATGCACGAGTGCGTGCGTGTATACACACACCAAAAAATAAATACATTTTAAATATAATTTTAAGTGGTATGGGGGGATACTTGGTACATTCTAGATCTGGATTTGCAAGTATACACATAAGTACATAAGCAGGAACAACAGAAGGTAAAACACACATAAGATGAGCCTTTATAATAAAAATCTTCCAACAAAATGGAGAGATGATCTTCCTAACAAATTTCAAAGTAGTGAGGGTGAGTAGGAAGCGGAGGAGCAGTGTTCCTGTTTGACTTTAGTGACAGACCAATGTGTACCAAATAGCCTAGGCATGTGCCCCATGCAGTGCCCTAATCCATGCTTCAAAAGCTAGGTTGCTACTTGAAGGCACAATGCAAAGTATCTGTACCCACATCATTGAAATACTGAACAAAATCTTGAAGAGTTTAGATATTTTGGGTTTAAAGCCTAGGAAATTAAAAAAAAAAAAAAAAAAAAACAAGGAGTCAATAGAACCAGCAAGGTTCTATTTGAAGTAGCTATGAACTGCCTGCATGAACCCTACTGTGGCTGACTGCAGAACTCTGTCAGAAGCAAACTCTGCCCTTTTCAATCATTCTTTTCTAGCTGATTTGAGATAGAGATGAGTCTTTTTTTTTTCGAGACAGGGTTTCTCTGTGTAGCCCTGGCTGTCCTGGAACTCACTTGTAGACCAGGCTGGCCTCAAACTCAGAAATCCACCTGTCTTTGCCTCCCAAATGCTGGGATTAAAGGGGTGTGCCACCACTGCCCGGCTTAGAGGTAAGTCTTAAAAAGCAAGGCAGAGATGTCTAACCTCAAAACAGACCACACCATCTGGATACAAAGTGGAGACAAAGCTAATAGGAAGGAGCAAGAGAGAACCTAAGGAATGACAACTCACCTGCTTTTCTTTCACATAGCCTTATTTTGATATTACTGGCCACTAACAGGGACTTAGCTGGCCAGTCACCAATCTCTGACGAATAGATAGGTTAGTAAAGGAGAGCTACAGCAAAATTTGAGGCTATGGGACACAAAATTTAGGGGTGACAGAGGTCAGAGAATCAATTATATCAGAGGAAAGAAAAAGGGGTTTCTAAGCTATAAAAGCTCCTCTTTTGCTGTGGATGAGGCCATCTGATTCTTCAAGTCAATAAACCTTTATCACAGGAATACTAAGGGAAAGAACTGGGGAACCAGACAGGGGCAGAAGTCACCCATATTTGTAAATCATGTTGCCTAAACAATCAACATTCAGTTCCTTGTAGCTGCACGGTGGCTTACATCCATCCCCAACATATAAGAGTCTGAAACAGATAGCTGCTTTGAATGTAAGTCCAGCGTGAACTACAGATATACTCTGTCTAAAGAAGAAAGGCTCCTTGGACATACCAAACTAGTTCAGACAAATGTTATCTGGGATTTGTATCAAAACAAATGAAAAGGTGTGGGTGGAAACAGACAGACAGAACTGCTCTGATCAGCCAAGGGTAAGCCGGTGATGGACATACCAAAACTGTCACTGTAATCTCTTTACTTTCATAGGTATTTACCCTTATAACATCTTATGAGTGTCCAGCAAAATGAGGCAGACATGCCTGCACTAGAGATTTGAGCTATAAAGACATGAGAAAACAGCAGCGTGCTAAACACACACACTAACAGACTCATGCACCTATACTACAGAGCACAGCTTTCAAAACTGCAAAGTGATATGTGGTTATATGATTATTTCCATTAGAAGTCACAGTTGCTGAGAGCTAGACAGCTCTTTATCTATTCTCTACTCCACTGATGTCCTCCTCAGATGTAGACAGCCTGGGAAGCAGCCGAGGAGTTTGTGAAAGAGACTCCCTAGCCTCCTGTACCAGCACATCCAAGGAGTCTGCTTCCATAACTTTGGAAGACAGCCCAGGAACCTGTGTCTATGCCTGCCTGCCAGGTGGCTGGTTGTAAGGGCAGCAGTTCTCAGCTCTACTAACTCACTTGTCCAGTAACAATGAGAAGCAGTGGCCAGAGAGATGTGCATGTTTAGAAAACAAAATGATAAGAAACATTAAAAAACTATTATTCTTCTAAAGACAATTATTCTTCTAAAATTGTTCCAGTTAGACACATCCTCAGTCTGTTTCTCCTACCCCCATGGAGCACACTGTGAGTTCAATGGTGTCTCACTGAGTTGTAAGAAGAGAAATCCTGTGAAGCCACTCCAGGATAGGGAGAGTGTTGGCTGCCTGAGGGCACTGGCTGCCAAAAGACACTTTCCACCACTGGTTTTCCCAGAGAAAGGTAGTCCATCTTTTGCCAAAGAAATAGAAGAAACTAACATCTGCTATAGGCTTCCCATAAGCTTCAGGAGATGTCAAACTCCCAACTACCTGCTATGTTCCAACAAAGGCTGTCAAGAATTACACAGATGAATAAAAAACTCAGAAATACTATTATTAGCAGCCACTACTGTTGGCTTCTCTTTTTGTTGTTAGAGGGCTTTTTATTCTTTCTAACTATGGGGGTGGGGGACATGTACATAAATAAATGCATGTGTGCTGTAATAGGCTACAGATGTGATATCCCCTGGAGCAGGAGGGTGTGGGCTGCTTCACTGGGGTGCTGCTGGTTGAATCCAGGACCCTCTTAACTGTAGAGCCATCTCAATGACTGTTAGTTTTTAACACCTACAAATGGACCCAAAACAAGTATTAAATTTGGTTCTAAATTGCAGTGTTCAGCAACATGAAGAATAACTCCATTATTTATGACATGCTGAATTATCTTGTCATGTGATACACCTTCAAACAGAATCCACTCTCATCTTGAAATAGCCTTTTTACTCTTTTAGTATTAAAATGACTAAAGCAATACTAACAAGTGAAGATTTTCTTTTTTACCCCTGGAGAAATAAGCTAAAAAGAGCTGCTGGCTATTGGAAATTCCTGCAGGTTGGTAGAAACATGACATGTACAGTTAGGAGAGCTGACACATTTAAAACAGTTTTATCCAAGAGTTATGAGCTCACAGGCATAACCAGCCACCGTAAACCCTAAAGAGGGAAGGTATTAGGGGAGTTGGAATACTGTACTACAGAAGTGCAACAAGGGGGAGAGAAAGGGTTTCCTCAGTCGAGAAGACCAAAGGTCAGGCTCCCAGGTTCTTACAGGCTTAGGGGAAGCAGGAGGTTCCATGTGACCTAGCCAACATGGTCTGTCTTGGAGGAATGCCCTAGACAACCTACAACTCAAAGTTCTGGCTCCAGGGAAGGGAGCACAAGCTAAGAGATCTTTGATCTAATACTGGCACTACAAACTTGTTTCTGAAATACTTGGTCTGTGAATCTGGACTCCAGAGTGGAAAAGTAAGTGGAGAAATATAGAGTCTTGTACTCAGTCTGAAAGGAGAAGCACCAGCCAGCACTGCTAACTGGCACAAACACTGTGTCCCTAATCTTAAGGTAGCTGCCCAGCAACCTTATTCTTTAAAAAATAATAATAATAACAACTTATTTTGAATCTAATATTAAGCTGCCTATGAACCCTGAAAATACTGAGTAGCCCAGATAAGCCTCAAACTTAAGATCATTTTTCCTCAGCACCAACACAGCAGCTCACAATCATCTATAACTTCAGATTTAGAGAATCCAACTAGATTTTGAGCATTCTGGCTTCTATGGGCACTGCATATACATGGTACACCGACATACACTCAGGTACAAACCACACACACAAAATAAATAAGGATGAAGGGATTAACTAGAAAACCCAGAGGGGGCTGTTAGAAGAAAACCAAGAAAGCTCTGGCTGGCCTTCCGATCTTAGAGCCTTAAGGAACAAACAGATGTCATACACTGTGTTCCGCAGACATGGAAGACAAGGATGTACAAGTTTTAAATTCAGGTTTAAACAAGACCTGACAAACAAAAACCAATATAACTCCACTTTTCTGTTTCAGCCAAACAGGTTTTTTGCTTTTAAAGTTCAAAACAGTAAAGGGTTTTGAACAGTGGGTCCTTAGAAAATAATGGGGATTCATGTCAGAAAATCCTGTCGATAACATCTGGTTTCAACATGAACTTGTCACTGATTCCATGGAGAAAATGCAGAAATATTTTGCGCCCTGAGAAGAGACAAGGCAGGAGTTTCTTCTTACGCAACCTAAAAGTCTGTCTTGGGCTTATAAAATAACAAAATATTCTTTTCCTAGGAGAGAGAGAGATGGCCTAATAGTTAAGGCACTGGCTGTTCTTCCAGAGCAGCCACACTCAATTCCCAGTACCCCATGGCAGCTCACAGCTGTCTGTAACTCCAGTTCCAGGTAATCCAATGTCCTCTTCTGGTTTCTATGGGCAGTGAACACACTGGTACACAGACATGCATGGCAGCAAACACCCATTTACATAAAACAAAAACTATTTTTTTTTTCAAAATTAAAAATCTAGACCTTTTTCCTCAAGTGAAATAACCCAGAAAATTTTATTTTCTTCATATTTAATTGCAATCTCAAAAATTAAGTCAATACTCCTCATTCACAGAAGACTAAATGTCTTTTATTTTCCTTCTTTAATTAGTTTTAATTAGCTTGGAAACTAAAAGAAGAAGAAAAAACTTCTCAAAGAAATGGCTAAGAGCTGGCAAGATGGCTCTGGACCTAGGCAGCTGCTGCCAAGCCTGACAATCTGAGTTCAATCCCCAGGATCCATGTGGTAATGAAAGAGGAGAATCTCCTCACACAAGTTGTTCTCTGACCTCTATGTCATACTGTAGTAACATATGCATGCAAGCACCACACACACATAAAATTAATAAATACAATTTTTTAAATGTTTTCAAAAGAAAAAAAAGTATCAGAAATATCCTCTCCTCTTCCCCCCAAAATAAGGATGCAGAAAAAAAGCTTCTGTGGGAAAATGTTTGAACACAGTAGAGAGTGTGAGCAGAACAGTGATTTGATAAAATAAATCTGAGGGGCTAGAGAGATGGCTCAGTAGACAAGAGCACTGACTGTTCTTCCAGAGGTCCCGAGTTTGATTTCCAGCACCCACATGGCAACTATCTGTAATAGGATTTGATTCCCTCCTTCTGGTGTGCATGAAGACAGACACTTATAAAAAGAGAGAGAGAGAGAGAGATAATAGGTCTTTTTAAAAATAAATCTGCACTTGGGGGGAAAAAAATTAACAGAAACCCCAAATGACAAGGAGATTCTCCCATCTATAAACTGGACAGTATAGCACAGTCTCCAAGGGCAAGAGAACTACATTTTCTAGGGTCACATACCACAGTCCTTTGCTTATTCGGCAAGAAAACCCGGATAGTATTGCTTGTCTTAGAAGAATCGGTGAGTTTGCCATCATCTGAGGCCCTGCGCTGATAGCCAAACTGCTGAACAATTGTAGGGGAGATGCAGCTGGAGCCATCAAACACCGCATCTTTGAGTCCAAAACCATTGCTGATCGTCTTCCAAGCTCCCTGTATGTGCTCCATTGATGCAATTTAAACAATACTTATACCTGAAAGACAAAGAATTATAATTCTAGAAGAAAAGTACTTAAGCCAAGAACACAATATAAAAAGTTGTGAAAACAGTGGTATATGGCTTTTTGTAATCTGTGAGCAAGTTAGTCAGGAAAGAAATATATTTCCATCAAATGAGAGAAAAGGGGACCAAAAATCAAAGCTAACCTAGAACAAAAAGCCAGGATCGCCTGGCTTCTAGTCCATATTTTTCATAGGTATTTATTTTCTTTGATTACAATGTATGAATAAACCAGGTCATCACCTCTGTCCATGAGCAATATATTTTAAACTCTGAGATTATGCACTGGGTAGTAGGGTTCCTGCCTCCAAGAGAGAAGCAGAAAACTGCATTCCCAGGATATACTATAGATATCATATATATTTATTTTTATGCATAAACTTTCTCATTTAATTTGTGTAAGAACTTCAGCTTTTAAATCTTCCTTCTACTCTTTCTCTTTAAACCAGAGAAATCACCCCAGCTGCCCTAAAACTCCCAGATTCTGTATCTACTTACAAAGTCTATGAGTTTTCCATTGTAACATTCAGGGTTCAGTTTGGGTGCAGAACCAAAGAGGAAAACCAGCCATTTAACCCACTGTAATCTGATGTTTTAACTATGAAACACGCCTCAGGCATAAGGACTAAGCATGCCCAGACACTTGCAAGTCAGCAAGGAGGCAAAGTAATGGTTCTCCTCCCCTAGAAAACGATGAGGTTAACAGAGAATCTCCCTTTAAGCCTTCTATCAGACACTTCTTTTGTCTATCTAGCAAGAGCTAGAATTCACCAGGAGCCCTATTGTGAGGCGGAATACAGAGCATGTATGCACGCATACATATATGCATGTGTGCATACATAGCACATACATAAATCTATGTACATACATATGTCCCATTCCTATTATCCACCTTAATATGTACAGTTAGATACTAAGTAGAAGTGTAACCCATCTAAAGCAGAGAACAGTCTTACAACATACTTCTGAGTGTCTAGGCTAAGATGCACACTTGAGCAGCTCTGACTCCACAATTCTTACTATCTCACATACAGTCTTGACAAACAAACCATTTACTCAGGGATGAAATGGCCTAGAATTAAAGAAAATGTAACCTATACCTCGTTTTCAACCAGAACTTTCTACCTGACTACCCACTATGTGCTAAATTCTCAGCCCAGGAAAAGAAATTGGGGATTAACTGCAAGCAGACTCCTGTGCCAATCTCTGAGTCCACAGCTATAGATTCAACCAACTGTAAATCAAAAAGTGTGTGTGTGTGTGTGTGTGTGTGTGTGTGTGTGTACACTAACTATATGCAGACTTTCTGCATAACATTTACACTGGATGAGCCATCCTGAGTTCTCTGGGTGAAGTGGACTTACATGAGAGACATATGCAGGGCCCATGCAAATACTATGTCCTCTACATGAGGGGCCTGAGCAAATGTAGACTGTGGTACAGGGGTGTAGGGGTGCAGGAAAGAAGCCCAGCAGACACAATGGGACATCTGTAACCTTAATTCAAAGTCAGGATAGCAGAGCAGGTTCAGAGAGTTACTCAAGATCACTATGTGATATTATAAAAAATCTTGGTACAACCTTTCTGGAGGAGAATGAGAATGTACCACCTACTAAAATTCTGACATCTTAGGGGCTGAATTTTTTTTTTTTTAAATCACCAAAAGCAATCTCCAAACAGCAGCTTATCATGTCACCCCCTTGCTGAAAACTCAGAATAAAATCTAAACTCCTTAACCAGGCCTCTAAGACTGCTTTCAGAACATGCCAGTCATACTGGTAATGGAGGAGCACACTTTTAATCCCAACACTTGGAAGGCAGAGATAGGCAGATCTCTGTGTGAGGCCATCCTGGTCTAAAATACCCAGTGCCTAGACATCCAGGGCTACATAGTGAAACCTTGCCTTAAAAAGAAAACAAACAAACCCACCAGAATATGCCAGTATTCATACCTCAGAATTTCTTATTCCCTTCACCTAAAAGGATGGAAACCCCAGTATGATGGTTTGCATATGCTCAGCCCAGGGAGTGGCACTATTAGGAGGTGTGGCCTTGTTGGAGGAAGTGTGTCACTGTGGGGATGGGCTTGGAGACCCTCCTCCTAACTATGTGAGAGTCAGTATTCTCCTGTTGCCTTCAGATGAAGATGTAGAACTCCTCCTGCACTGTGCCTGTCTGGATGCTGCCATGCTGCCACCTTGATGATAATGGACTGAACCTCTGAACCTGAAAGCCAGCCTCAATTAAATGTTGTCCTTTATAAGACTTGCCTTGGTCATGGTGTCCGTTCACAGCAGTAAAACCCTAACTAAGACACCCAGAAACAGTCAAGATGGCCTTTTCACTACCTGTCTCTACCAAGACAGCCTTTCCCCTTCCCCCAGGAAACAAACCTGATTAATTCTCAGTGCCACATTTATTATTACAGAGACTGTTTATAACTGTCTGCTCTGTGAGCAGAGCTCACTGGTATATTCTTAGTACTTGGACCAATACCTGCAACACAAAGGCACCTAACCCAAAGCTTTGTGTAATTCTATGAGTTTTCAGGCATTCCATTGCAGTGGTACACTAAATTTTCATTCTGTTCACAGTAACTGTTAGTTACTGTATGGCCTTATTTATTCTTGTGATTTGATTTTAAAGTAGAAGTCTACTCACCAATCATGATAACTATAATTCCTATGATTATTTTGATTATAATCAACCAAAGTTAGCTAGCTGTCAACTGAAATTTAAAAAAATAACCAAAATCAAGCATTAATCCCAGCACAGGGAGGCAGAGGCAGGCAGATCTCTGTTAAGTTGGCCAGCCTGATCTACATAGGAGTTACAGGACAGTCAGGGCCCTGTACAGCGACCCTGACTCAAAAAAATAAAAAATAAAAAATAAAAAAAAAAACCAGGAGAAGAAAGAAGAAAGGAGAAGCTGGAGGAAAGGAAAAGGAAAAAGAAAAGGAAAAACTAAACAGCAGTGGTTCTAAGTCTATAACATTAAATATTAAAATGAATTAAGAAAATTGCTGTAAGATATAACATAAAACTATAACCATAACCAGATTCCGTTTTAAAAAAAAAAAAAAACCAAACCAGAAATCCTGGGTAGAAAAGATGGTTCAGAGGTTA
This sequence comes from Rhynchomys soricoides, assembly GCA_019843965.1. NCBI lineage: Eukaryota > Metazoa > Chordata > Mammalia > Rodentia > Muridae > Rhynchomys > Rhynchomys soricoides. Next base: position 455,431 of record JADRCH010000349.1, on the reverse strand, counting down.
AGAGCAAGAGTAGGCACTGCTCTTTTAGAGGGCCCCATGCCGTCATCATACTTACTACATAAGAAGTCTGCTGACATCTGTGGAACAGATTATTAGATCAATGAAATCATATACAGTTCTTCCCTTTTTCAGCCATTGCTGGAGTTTAATTCTTTGTAACTTCTGACCAAAGCAAGAACCACAGAAGGCTTTGACTGCACCTTCTCACAATCCGAAGAGCATTATGTCTTTTCCTTTTTCCAAAGAGCAGAGAAAGAAAGAATCCTAGCGTTAGATACACCCGCCCTAAAAGATGATGACGTTCAGGTTGTACAAGGGCACTCCAGAAGGCAGCAGATGGCAGAGTAGTTCAGGTTTACAGTAAAAATGTCATCATCCACTCTGTACATGTGCAGTGGGAAAAAACTGTGGTACACTGGCATGTGGGCAATCACACCAGAAAAGTGATTAGCACAGACTGAAGCTGGACAAAGGCTTGGGGCACTGAAGGAGAGGGAGAGCCTGGAACAGAAAGACAAAAGCCAAAACACAAGGAACAGACAAATGAGTTGTAGGAACAGAGTAATCATCTCATATATAATTCTCACTAAAAACTGAGTGAATGAAAAGTTATACTGCCTTTTTTTACATTTTAAAATTAGATTTTGGATGATTTTTATGTTAAGAAAGGCCTTTCCGCTTGTTTAACTGACTAGTCAACTTTTTGTCCCCCTCTTCTGGGGTGGGATAAATACAGAAAGCATGGGATGTGCTACTGCTTCATCTCTCTCTTAGAAGTAACAAACACTTCTCACATTTACAGAGGATAAGGACACAGACTGATGAAAGTAACCAACACTAGTGGGTATGACTTTTCTTTCCTTCCTTCCACCCACATAGCACTCTCTAGATAGGAAAGCACTCTACCACCAAGCCCCAGCCCAGTAACATGCCTAAGAATCTCATTACTAGGTCTACTTTCTAGCATTAAATGAAAAATTTTAGACTACTTATGTTTATATATGCCTTTGGGAAAACAGAACTAGAAAGATGGCTCAGCAAAGAGAGAGAGAGACAGAGATAGACAGACAGACAGACCACACCAGACCAGGTGGTAGTACAGGTCTGTATATGCCCAGCACTCTAGACAAAAAGCAGTAAGATGGAGAGTTTAAGACCAGCCTGATCTACATAAAAAGACCCTAACTCAAAACAAAACAAAAGACCCAGGGCCATAGGAGGAAGTACATAGAGCTCTGATTATAGACCAGCATGGGACTATAAAGACAGACCAGACGCTATTTCAACAGGCCCAACACTTAAGCCTAAACTAATTCAACGTCTGACTGCAAAAACTGGCAGCCTCCTCCCCAGCTCAGCAACCAGAGACAAAGAACATGCTGAGCTTCCCCATCATACCACAAAACTCAGTAAAGCTCACTTGTGCTCTAAGACCACAGTCAGTTCTTAATCTTGTCCTGTTAACAAAACAGATTAGCAGAGAACTTCCAATATGAAGGACAGAGACCAAACGACATGGATGGGGACCTGCACTATATCAGATTCAGAATACACAGAACGAATCAAGAAAGTTTTAGCCAAAGGATCAGGACTTGAATGGCTTCAATCTCAACATTGGAAGAAATGTCAGATACAATCTGAAAGAAAACTATAAAGACTAGTAAAAGAGCTTTTTCTAACATTCATGATTCATGAGCTTTACTGTCCATGGTCCCTTTCTGAAGGGCCTCATTATTCACATAAGTCAAGAGAGAAAATAGCTTAAGACACAGGAAGCAATATACACTGAATATAGGAAAGAAGCAAAGGAAATTCCCAGCAGGCCAGGAGAGGGGAATTCCTGGATGACATACATGTGCCGGACACAGGAACTCCTAATGACCTGAGTCTAGAAACATCAAACTATCACTAGCAATATTTACATACACAAAAGTTTTCTTTTCTTTTCTTCTAAGGAAAAGGAGAATAACCCACATTTTAAGTCCCTATGCACCTATGGTCCTGCTGACACAAGCACAGCATACCTCACCTCAAAGGAATGAGAAAGGACTTATTCTGAGCCAAAATGAGTGGCAGCAGCCCAGGAACAAGGACTTGTGTGGCCTCAAATGACATGCCTCACCATAGAAGTAGCTACAGGGGAAAGAAGTCACATGTCAAAGCACTAACTGAGTTCACTGGCAGGGACATATGGAGGGGATTCAAGGGGAGGGGGGAGCTCTACTACAGGCTCCAGATCCACCCAAGCCACAGTTAGTCTCGGATGGGTGGAACCTAAAGGTCTGTTCAGAGGGCAAGTCAGAGGTTTTGCTTGATATCAATCAAACTGTTTGACCAAATATATGTTTGGACAATGAATGACTTTTAAGAGGACTAAAGGTAGCCCAAGATAATTCACTCAGGACGTCCTAACTCTCCACAATTAAAGAAGTTCTAATTCAGCCTTCTAGAATCTTCCACACAGATATGCTTTTTGTTTTACTTTTGTTGTCTGGGAACTTAGTCCCTTAAGCTTATTATCTTCCCCATGGAGGAAGCAGTAAGGCCTGTGCTGGGTTCTGAGAACTGCCTGGTGGCTGAACACATGTAACATAATCCAACAGGGCAGCACTTCACAAAACCCAGGACATGCATCCCTCCTGGATGACTTTAAGGAATATGGGCATGGCACTGACTACAACCAATGGCCCTAACAGGGGTTGGAGGGGAAGAAAGCCTCAGCTGGTGCTAGAAGGACTTTGTTTGCATTTCTTTAATATTTCCTAATTTCTTTCCAGCTCAAAGCCTGGAGAAACCAGACAGCTAACTAAAATAACACTGCTGACTTTCTTTTACCAAAACAGTACATAAAGTGTAATATTATATGCAACTGTCTCAGCAGCTCTGCTCCATGTCCACATTCTTACAAGTACTTATAACATTACTGCTCCTTGATTTGAAGTAAAATAATCAATAAATATAAATAGTGAACCAGGGCCAATGAAGTGGCTCAGTGGGTAAGCGCACTTGTCATTCAAGCCTGGGTTCAATATCCAGAACCCACAGTGGAAAGTGACACATGACTCTTAGAAGTTGTCCTCTGACCTCCACATCTGAGCCATAGCAAGCCCTTATGCAGGTACATATCATAAACACACAATAACCATAAATAAATAAAAATGTAAAAAAATAGTGAGGGCCAATGAGATGCTCAATGTGTAAAAGGCTTGACATCAAACCTGTCCTGAATTTGATCACCTTGACTCAGATGGTTGATGATAAGAGCAACATCAAGCTGTCCTCTGATCTCCACATGTGCCCCATGGCACAAATACACACACTCACGCACACACAAACTCAAACAAAATGAGGGGATACATAAACATAAAAATTACATTTTAAAAGCTGTTGTTGGGTGCAGTGCAGTACAAGTACACCAGCTCACTGCTCTGTTAGGTGAGAAAGGTGAAGGCTGAAGTTAATGGAACACTATGCTAGCAGAAATGGTGTCCTTTACATAAAATGACCTTGTACTTAACAGTTCCTAGAGCCCAGGGAGCTTAAAAGACAGCACAGGAGCCCCTGGAACTGGAGTTACTTTCAGATAACTGAATTGTGAGCTGCCAAGTGAGGACTGGGACCACACCCCAGTGCTCTTAACCTCTTAACCTCTGAGCCATAACTCCAGCCCCACCCCAGGCTTTTAAACAAACCTAACCTAATCACCATAAAATCCTAGACCTAAAGCCTGTCTGGTCACTTCTACCCTCCTGCATCTCCAGCAGTCTCTTGCTAAACAAAGCACCTAGCAGCACCTGTCCTCTGTCACCTTTCCTGCCTCAAAGGAGACATCAAGGGTCATTTCAAAAGTTGTATGGCTTCCCCTGTCCTTTCCCCACCCCCACCTCCAGACAGGGGGACTTACTGTATGGCCCAGCCTAGCCTCAAACTGGAGCTTCTCTAGCCTCTACCTCCTGAGTTCAGGGATCATACAAGTGTACCGCCACCACAGCTGACTGTTCCCAGCCAGTCTGCAGAACTCTCTTAGAGTAAAGTGAGATGCACAGCCTGCACTCCTCTTTAAAGAAACACTTATGCTCATTTAACAGCCTTCTCCCTCACACTCTAGCCTCGACCTTGACAAATTACAGCAAAGGTCCAAGCTGGAACTTGATGTGAAATGGAGACACTGGGCATGAGGTTCTTAAAACTGAAAACAGACAAACTCATCAGCATGTTGGACTATGTGATACTGTATCAATACACAGGTCACTGTTAAAAAGGCAATAATCTCCACATTCATCTAGGGGTTTCAACCAATCCCTATTACATTCATTTAGGTTTCAATCCTGTGATAAAGTATCATAACCAAAAACAACTTGGGGAGAAAAGGGTTTATTTCATTTTACAGCTTGTAATCCATCATCCAGAGAAGTCAGGGCAAGAATTTGAGGCAGAAACCTCCTCCTGGAGGCAGGAACAAAAGCTAAGGCCATAAAAAGAGTGCTATTTGCTGGCTTACTCCTCCTGGCTTGCTTTCTTACACCCCCAGGACCACCCACAGTGCACTGGGCTTCCCATAATCAATCACTAATTAAGAAAATGCTCTACAGGCTAGGATATAGACCAATGTTATAGAGGCATTTTTCAACTGTGGCCCCCTCTTCTCAGATTACTCTAGCTTGTGTCAAGGTGACAAAAATAAAAAATTAAATTAAAAAAATAAAAAAAATAAATAAAAAATCAAATAACCAGAACATACTCTAATGTAAATGTTTTGTAGAAGATGACAAGCTGATCCTAAAATTTATATGGAAACACAAATAACACAGAGAAGCCAAAATAATCTCATTTTTTATTTGTTTATTTTTGTTTTTGTTTTTTTTTTTAAGATTTATTTATTCTATGCATGTGAGTACATTGTGGTTCTCCTCAGACATCGAATCCTATTACAGATGTTTGTGAGCTACTATGTGGTTGCTGGGAATTGAACTCAGGACCTCTGGAAGAACAGCTAGTGTTCTTAACTGCTGAGCCCTCTCTACAGCCCTAACCTTTTTTTTTTTAAGACAAGGTCTCACTATGTAACCCTGGCTGGTCTGGAACTTGCAACGTAGGAGACCAGGCTGGCCGCCTGCCTCTGCCTGCTAAGTCCTGGGTTAAGGATATGTACCGCTATACCCAGAAAACTTTATTGTACATATATTTTGCCATAATTTCTTTCATTACAGGTAACTGAATCTATTATGTCATTTTAAAAGCATGCTGATCATTAAAAGTGGACCATTACTAGTGCTACAGGTACTAAATCTAAAGTTCCTTGGAGAACTACACATCTTCAGTACCTTAGTGACTTTGTCATTGTGGCAGCAAGGATGGGTAGCACTGTATCAAGTCCTACTCCCAGCTTGAAGTCTCAAGAAATCTGGAGACATCAATTTAAAAAAAAAAAAAAAAAAAAAAATCCTATTTTCAACATACAACATAAAACCTAGTAAAATTATTCTTTTACCTTCCAAAAGCCTATCCAGAACAATTTTTTAATTAACTAAAATTATAGGACTCCCAAGTAATTTAAAGAAATTTTTTATCATTTTTGATTTGTGTATGGAGGGCAGGATATTTGCATGTGAGTACAGGTGTCTATGGAGGCCAGAGGCAGTAGATGCTCAGAGTTGGAGTTACAAGTGGTTGTGAGCCAACTACTGTGGGTGCTGGGAACTGAACTCAGATGCTCTGCAAGAACAACAAGCCTTCTGAAGTGCTGAGCCATGGCTCCAGCCCAAGTGGTTTTAATAACCTTAAAACATCAGATTCCATATCAGCATTATTCCAAATAGCCAAAAAGGAGAGGGAAAAAACCCTAAGTCCATTAAGTGACAAGGAGACATTATCTAAGCAATAGACTGGTAGGACTTGATAATAAAAAGTACTGAGGAGTCGGAGGGTAGGATCAAAATATATACACGCAGGATACTTCCAAAGATTAAATTAAAAGTATTTTTTAAAAAGAAATTTAAAAAAAAAAAAAGGAATTAAAGGCTAGTGGAGAAGACCTTATCCTGTGGGTGTATATTTCAAGACCTCAGTAATGCCAGGGCCCACAGCTAGTACTTAACAAGTTCTAGTCAACTCCCCAACACCCAGCTTGTCATGCAGAATGGCCACAACAATGAGGCACAACAGCCTTCACAGCACAGATGTCTACAGCTTCACACTTCTTTTCTTGGGTTCCTTACTGCTTCTCTTCAGCTTATCCTTGGCAGAATGAGCCCTTATTATGTAAAATAAGAAGTGTGAGTACCAGTCTGCAATACCACAGAGAACCTGATAACAAGACAGCAACTATGCGACTGTGAGGGAAGCATGTGGAGCACAGGTATGCTGCACCAGGAGATGACTCACGTCCTAGGCAGGACAGAAAAGATGATGTGAGATTTCATCACACTACCCCAAATGGCACACAATTTTAAACTCAAGAATCATTAATTTCTAACTGTTCAGCTAATATTTTAAGAATGCACATAACACAGGTATGTTCTTAAATAATAGGAAAGTACTGGGAAAAGCAAAACTGAGGACAAGAGTGTCAGTCCATTTTCAGTTGTTACAACAGAACATGAGACCTAATTTGTAAAGAAGCTTATTTTGGCTCATGGTCTGGAGGCTAGAAAGCCAACAGTATGTGCTAGTGTCTGCTTGGCTTCTGCTCAGGGCCTTTGCTTCAGCTCATAGCCAAAGGCAGAAGGGAAGCAGTATATGACAAAGAGACAAAGAGCACAGGACCTTCATGCTTTAAAACATGAGGGGCTAGAGAGAGGGCTCAATCTTCAGGCTGCTCTTCTAGAGGATCTGGGTTTGGTTCTTAGCAACCAAATGGCAGCGAAAAAACGTCTGTATCTCTAGTTCTAGAGGATCTGATGCCTTCTTCTGGCTCCCATGGGCACCAGGCATGTACATGGTGCACAGGCATACACACACACACAGGCTAAAAACACACATATAATTTTAAAATAGTAATTTTTAAAAGTCACTCTCATGGTAATGAACCCAGACCAGCAAAAGAAGACTCCTAATCAGCAATTACATTTCAGCATGAGTTTTGGTTGGGACAAAGCACGTCCAGAGCACAGTGAGGTAGACAGCGCTGCACATGTGAAAACACAGGAATGTTAGACACTGGGCTAAGCCAAAGTCCAAATACTGACTCTATTCATACAAAAGTCTCCAAATTGGCAAATTCATATACATAGTATGATAATGTGCCCATAGTCCCTGCTTCTCAGAAAGCTAAGGACAGAAGACTACCTGGAAGCCGTAAGAGTGAAGCCAGCTAGATACAGCAAGATAAAGATAAGAGAAAGAAAGAGAACTGTAAGAAAAGGGGGAATAGAAACAAAGAACAAGTAAAAGGCAGATTAGTGGTTTCCTAATACCAGTTTTATTTTGGGGGTGCTAAAAATTTCTACAATTCACTAAGTGAGAGCACAATGGCTAAGGAGTTAAGAACCCTTCTTTTCCAGAAGAATCAAAGTAAGTTCCAGCCTTTGCCAGACAGCTCACAACTGCCAGTTCCTGAAGATCTTATACCTTTATCTATTATCAATTGGACTACATACACACACACACACACACACACACACACACATTTTTAAGTACTTTTAATTTTTTTTTTTGCTAAAGTGATAGGTATACTAAAATCCATGTATAAAAACTTTGCACAATGGTACATACCTCTAATCCCAGCTAACAGTAGAGGCAGAACAATCATAAGTTCAAAGTCATATTAAGGCTACATAGTAAAGTCAAGGCCAAAGGCCAGCTTCAGACACATGAAATTCTGTCTCAATAAAGGAATCCTATGTATCAGTAATCTTAAACGAGTATTACAAGGTGCTATATACCCTCAGAAGATCCTTGAGAGTGTAGTATTCTAAAACACAAAAAGGAGACGAGGCATCATTGGAGGGCTGAGAAAAAGGTTCAGTGGGTAAAGTGTTTGTAACACATGTATGAGAACCCGAGTTAAAGACTTCCCAGCACCCATATTAAGGCCAGACCGGTATGGCAGCCCATCTATAATCCGAGCACTAAGGATAGAGCAAAGGGATCCCAACAGAACAAGCTGGCTAGCTAGACTGGCCAAACATGCCAGCTCCAGGTTGAATTAGAGACTCCTGCTTCAATATATAAGATGAAGAATGATCAAGGATATCACCTGATATCACATGTACCCACAAACCTGTGCATGCACCTGAGCAAGCCATGCAAATCCATGCAAAGTGAACATATACACACACATACAATAATTCAACACTGTTTTCTTGCTGAACTGCTTCTCTAGAAAGCAACTGTCACTGGGAACCATGAAAATAGAAAGTTCTGGGATTGGGAAAGCAATAGAGAAGGAATTAGTAGAGTACAGTGATTTGATCAGGGAAACGGGAAAGGGGGGCTCAAATTTAGAAAGGCAGAGATGAATACAGAAGAAGGGAGAAGAATAAAATAACAGTTAAAATGCCTAAAACAGTCATGAGGAATCATATTACTATCTACCAAAAAAAAAAAAAAAAAGTAAGAAAGTATGTGTGTCTGTGTGTGTGGTTTAAATGAAGATTTATCATCTGGGCTGACAATGCTACTACCTCCAAGAGTCAAAGACTATCGAACAAAAACCCCCAAGGCAGGCATGAGAAGCCATCGTTTGAGATGCTGGTCAAGGATGTCCAATAGACTTCCAAAATATTAGAAGCTACTGCCCTTGGTTACACACCGCCCACCCCAGGTGAAAATCAGGTTGCTACTGCTGAAGACACTATGCATGATACAGGGCCCAAAGACCCCTGAGCTGAAACTGACCGAAATTGTTTCCTACCTGAGGCATGGTACCAGAAGGCACCATGCAAGCTTTCAAAGGTAGGAAGCAACCAACAGTCCTACCCAGCTACGACGCCTATGAACCACAACAATGACCAGCCTGGCATCGGATGCCCAGGAATTGGAGTTACAAGCAGTTTACAGCTGTGATATGGATGCTGGGATATGAATCCAGGTCCTCTGCAAGCATAGCAAGGGCTCTAAATCCTGAGCCATCACTCCAGCTCCCTATTTCTTTTTATGTCATCCACCTACCCTCTGTATTTAAGAATGTTGAACTTACAACAGGCCTCTAAGATCTATTTCCTGAATAACAAGTGTGGCCATCTGGGCAGTTCAGCAATCATCAGTGCCACTATTCACTGATGTGCCATATATGCTAGGAAGTTATGCTCAGACCTGGAACTCTAACAACTACGAAGAAACCACAGAACCAGCAGAGTAGCTGTTAACTGGCAGTTAACTCAAGTCCAGCTTATCAAACAAATAGCAAACAGAAGCCACTAATAACACTGTAATAAGACATTTAGTTTAAGGATCTTAACTGGCTTTATTACTTTTGTTAATGCAATTGGATAGAATAATAGGTTTCATGGTGGTATTTTCATGCAAGCATATAATATATTTCAATGCAGAAGATTATAAGTAACTTTCATTTTGGTCTGTTTTAGGTTGTGATTTTAGTTTTAGGGTTTTTGCTTTGTTTGAGAAAGAGTCTACGTAGCCTTGCCTGGTCTTGAACTCAATGTAGTCTAGACTGGCCCAGACCTTTGAGCAATCATTCAGCTTCAGCCACAGCCTTCCAAGTGCTGGGATTACAAGAATGTGCCACCCACAAGTGGCGTTACAGCTAAGACCCAGTGTCTTAGTTACTGTTCTGTTTCTGTGATGAGACACCATGACCAAGGCTACTTATAAAAGAAAGCAATGCACTGAGGACTTGCTTTCAGTTCAAAGGTTAGTTGACGACCATCATGGCAGAAGAATGGTGGCAGGCAGGCAGGCATGGCTCTGGAGCAGTGGCTAAGAGTTTACTTACATCCTGAGCCACAGGCAGTAGACATAGAGAGAATGGGCCTGGTATCCTACTTCAAACCCTAAAAGCCCACCCCCAATGGCATACCGCCTCCAGCAAGGGCACACCTCTTAATCCTTCTTGGGTTTTTTGTTGTTATTGCTGTTGTTTGGGCTTTTAGGATTTTTGTTTTTGTTTTTAAAGACAAGGTTTCTTTGTGTATCCCTGGCTGTCCTGGAACTAGCTCTGTAGACCAGGCTAGACTTGAACTCACAGAGATCATCCACGTCTGCCTCCTGAGTGCTGGGATTAAAGGCAAGTGTCACTACTGCCCAGCTAATCCTTCTTAAACACTCCACCTAGTTCCTAGTCCAATTAGGAACCAAAAATTCTAATATATAAGCCTATGGGGACCATTCAAACTACCACACTCAGTAAATAATGGGCTTTTTAACTATGATTCTAAAAATCAGGCAACATCTCACTCTACAAGACAGGATACATGTTTTAATCAGCTAAACAAAGATTAATTTTAAAGATATGAAAAGGTAATGTAAGAAGTTTGGGGGCTCAGTCACACACTTGAGGATCTGAGTTTTATTCATAGCATCCATGTGCAGGTGCCTTTAACCCAGGGGATGTCTAAGGTTAGCTGGATAGCCAATCTAACCTTGCAAGTTCCAATTCAATGAGCGACCTGTCTAAAAGTGAGGTTGGCAACACAGCTAGCAGAAGCACATGCCTCCAAGCCTAATGACCTGAGTTCCATCTCTGGATCCCATACGGCACAAGGAGAACTGGTACAAGTTGGCTAAGGTGGAACTGGGTATGCTGGACCACATCTTCAATGGCAAAAACTCAGAAGGCAGAGGCAGAAGGGTCTCTGAGACCATGGATACACAGTGAGACCTTGTCTCAAAAATTAAAAAAACAGAAAGTGGAAAGCAACTGAGAACAACATACAATCCCACCCTGTCATTTACATACACACATGACTGAGCATACCTATGCAAGTGCACACACATAAATGGAAAAATGAAACCTAAAAAAGGAAGAAATCGAAAAGTAGACAGCTAAATTTTATGTTCCTTCTAAGACTCAGTAATACAGACAGGCAATTGGGAGGAAGAGACAGGCAAATCTCTGTAAATTCAAGCAGCCTGGTCTACATAGTGAGTTCCAGGACAGCTAGGACTATGGAGAGAGAGACAGAGAGGAGACAGAGAGAGACAGAGATACAGAGATAGACACAGACACAGAGAGAGAGAGAGAGAGAGAGAGAGAGAGAGAGAATATATGTGTGTATAAATGAATAAATGGAGTGAATGAATGGATGAAATAATTAATACAAAGGAGTCTTCCTTCTGCTGGCTGAGATAAATTGGCCGCTCTGACTGGCTGCTATCTTTGTCTTTTAACTGGCCCATTAAGGAGTTCAGTTGATTAGCATCTGGTCTTCGGTGGTCTGGTGCAAGAGGCTAGTCCAAAACAATGGTCTTCTGTGAATTTTATTAACCAGTACCCAACTGAAAGGCTGGGGAAATGGCTCAGTTGATAAAGCACTTGCCATTCAAGTATCAGGACATCAGTCTGGATTTTCAGCACCAGTAAAAGGCTAGGTGTAGCAATTTATCTACAATCCTACCACTGGAGAGACAGCAACATGCGGATCCTGAAACTCATGTAGCCAAATCAATGAGGCTCTAAGATCAGCAAAAGACTTAGTTTCAAAAAATAAGGTGACTAGTAGTTGAGCAAGATACCTGACATCAATCTCTGATCGAAACACTCACCATATGTACAGCGCGCGCGCGCGCGCGCGCGCGCACACACACACACACACACACACACACACTTCACAACATCTATGAAGCCATTAGGAAGCTCTACTGTGTTTTCCAAAAAAAAAGTTTTGCTGGGCAATGGTGGTGCACGCCTTTAATCCCAGCACTCGGGAGGCAGAGGCAGGTAGATTTCTGAGTTCGAGGCCAGCCTGGTATACAGAGTGAGTTCCAGGACAGCCAGGGCTATACAGAGAAACACTGTCTTGAAAAACAAAAAACAAAAAAAAAAAGTTTTACTTGTCAAAACTCAGTTAGCTAGCGGGGCAGTGGTAGCACACCTTTATCCCAGCACTGGGGCACCTCCCAGCAAAGGCAGGTGGATCTCTGTGAGTGTGAGACCAACCTGGACTACAGAGTGAGTTCTAGGACAGCTAGTGCTACACAGAGAAATGCTATCTCAAAAGACCAAAAATAAATAAATAAATAAATAAATAAGTAAATAAAATTTTATCGGTTGGCAACAAGAAATTACAAACTCAAGCATCAGGCCTCTGTACGTTAGGCAGATACTCTCATCACTGAGCTACATACACACAAACAGATAACTGAATGAATGAATTCAAGAAAGCAAATTTATTTCTGAGTACAATTCCTAGTAAATTCTAAGAAGAGCTCTCCAAAGGAGTATAATTTATTGTGACATCCAAAAGCCAGGAAAATACCAGGTTTTGATAAATAAGAGTTATGATGACTATTTACTTGACTAGGTGGAGAAGCACCTGGGAGAACACACCTCTAGATGTGTCTGAGTGTTTTACAAAGAGGACTGACAGCGGGAAGAGAGCCCCTGCTGAGTGCAGGCCACACTGTTCCCATATGCTGGGAGACATGGGTAGACTAAAGGAGGGAAAGGAAAAGCACCTCAGTCCCTCCCTCTCTTCTCTCTTCTACCTAACCATCATGATGTTCTGTTCAACCATGCCTCCTTCCCTGTTATGATGGTTTGAATTGAACCAAAGTAAATAATTCCTCCTGCAGGCTTCTTACATCAGGGATTTTCACAATGACGCTAAGGCTAACGACAGAAACATTTAGGTCAATTTTTTTTTCCATAAATGTACCTTATCTATTATTATTATTATTATTATTATTATTATTATTATTATTATTAGGGTGAGGGGACTGCATTCTCTGTATAAATCAGAGGATAGCTTTCAGGAATATGTTCTACCTACATGGGTTCCACAAGGGCGTGGCTTCTGAACCCCTTCCCACACCCCTCACCCCCACACTCACACTCCTTTTCTTTTTTGACAGAGTATCACTATGTATCTAAGATCAAATTTAAGTTGTGAGGCTCCAGTGACAGGCAGTTTTGCCCACTGAGCCATCTGGTCAGCCTAATGATAGCATTCATTCAGCTCTAAAATGAACTTCAGTGAATTTCTGTGCCTAGAGGCATTTCTAAAGCAGAGTAAATAGGGACAGGATGTAGCTCAATGGTAGACCATGTGTTTAGCAAGCCCTCAGCTCAATCCACAGCATAAAAAAAGAAAAAAAGAGTAAGGAGCTGGAGAGACAGTAGTTCAGAGGTTAAGAATACTTAACTTAAGAATGCTGTTGAAGAGGACCTGGGCTTGGTTCCCAGCACCTAAGCGGCAACCTGTAACTCTGGTTCCAGGGAAGTTGATGACTTCTGACTTCCACGGGCACTTGCATGCATGTGGTGCAAACGGACTCACACAAGCACACACACATACACATAATAAATAAATCTTTTATAAAAATAAGTGAACAAAGTTGAGCACAGTGGTATAGTTAATCCCAGTAACTGGGAAGTAAAGGGAAGCAGAAGGATCAGAAGTTGATCCTTTTCCTCATAGTAAATTTGAGGCCAGCTTGGTCTACATGAGTATTTATCTCAACTTTAAAAGGGGGTGTGGGGGAGAGATAAGAATAAACAAAATCAAATTAATAAAGAATAATTTAGAAAACAAAATATTAAAGCTCCTAGAAGGATCTTGTTGGTTTTGAGTTTATCACATGATGCTAGAAAATATAAGAAAGCAAGTCCATATCCAAGGTGCAAGATTAGCAAAGAAAAGCATACACATAATGTACTTCAAACACCTTCAAGAAAAACAAATGGGGCTGGAGAGACAGCTCAGTGGTTACGGGCACTGACTGCTCTACCAGAGGTCCTGAGTTCAATTCCCAGCAACCACGTGGTGGCTCACAACCATCTGTAATGGGATCCAATGCCCTCTTCTGGTGTGTCAGCAACAGTGATAGTGTACTCATATACATTTTTTAAAAAGAAATCTAGGGAGACTGTAATTACCAAAATGTAACTACCAGAATTTACAGTATTGTTTTAAGTAGTTTGAGTCCTGACATCTTAAGGTACATGGCTCATATTAGAGACTTAAAGAAGGCATTCAAGACCAGCAAGACTATTATTCTACACCACCTGCAGGAGTTGAGCCTCCCGAAGCACACACCACCCTTCTTGTGGGTGCTTTTGAATAGCTCCTCTCCTAAAAAGTCAGAGCAAATTCCTTTTGACTGCAGTAAAAATAACTAATGCTAATGACCTTGACTAATCCCAGAGGCTTTTCCGGAATTAAATCTACAAGAACCAAAAGTCTAGATTTTTCTGCTAAAAAGAGTCCAAGGCAGGCATGGTGGTACATACCTTTAAACCCAGCAATCAAAAAGCAGAAGCAGAGGGATCTCTGTGGTTTACATAGAGTTCCAGACCAGCCAGGGCAACAAAAAGATAGTCTGTCAAAAAAGAAAGGGGGTGGGGGCTCAAAGGCAAATGAAAAAGCTTGTCTTTGGTGGACCTTGTTTTGTACTATTCCTTGTCTCTGCTTAAGCAACGCAGCCAAATCTTCTTGTCCTTCCCAAGTAAGAACACACACATCGACAAGCACTAGATACTCACTGTCAATACAAGGCCATTTTTAAACTTTCTCCAAAAATGCCTCAGCAAATGAGTTGTTATTACATTCACACTAAGAAACTTAAGTCTTAGCACCAGGAGTGGAGAGAGAGCCAGCACTCCAGAGGAAGGCAAACTGGAAGCTCAAAGTCACACTCAGCTAGGCATGAGGTTCTAGGTACGCTTGGATACATGAGGCTAAGGTCTTGAGTTTCCCTTCCAATAGTCTTTCATTTAAAAGTATGGAACTGAAAGGGGGACGGGTTCTACATAGTAGTAAGTTCTATGCCAGCCTGAGCTATATGAGACCACATCTTAAAAAATAAAATTGGGGTGGGTAGGTGGAGAGACAGCTCAGCAGTTAAGAGTTACTACTTTTCCAAAGTACCCAAGTTCAATTCCTAGCACCCACATCTGGCCACTTACAAGCACCTACAGCTCTAGGAGGTCATATACTTTTTCTTCTGATACAGTAACACAGGTACCCTCACTCACACGAATAAAAAATAACTTTTTAATACAAAGAAACAAGGTATGGTGAGATGGCTCCACTGGTAAAGGTGGCTGCCACCAAACCTGACAACCAGAATTCCATGGTAGAACTGACTCCTGAAAGTTGTCTTCTGACCTCCCTATGCACATTACAGCATTCATGTATGCACGCACAAAATACATAAATAAAATCCATTTTATAAAAATAAAGCAAGCTTGAAAAGAAAGGTGGCACAAGGGTGCAGCACTTGCCCGAGCCAGTTCAATTCCTAGCACAAGGAAGAGAGGAGGAGGAGGACAGGAGGAAAGGCAGAAGAGTTTTAACTGTAAGGCCTGTTTGGGCAACAGAATAAGATGTTCAAGGCTGGCCTGGAAAACTTCTAAATAACTTTATTTTATATTTTTATTTTATGTGTATGAGTATTTTACTTGCATGTATATATGTGTAACATCTATGTACAGTGTCTGCAGAAGCCAGAAAAGGGTACCACATCTCCTGTAACTGGACTCAAAGACAGTGTGTACCATCATGTAGATACTGGGAACCAAACCCAGCTCCTCTTCAAGAGCAGTGAGTGCTCTTACCTACTGAGCCAACTCTCCATTCCTTGGCCTGGGAAATGTAAGATGACATTTAAAAAAAAAAAAAAACTGGGCACTGGTGGCACACGCCTTTAATTCCAGCACTCGGGAGGCAGAGGCAGTGGATTTCTGAGTTCAAGGCCAGCCTGGTCTACAGAGTGAGTTCCAGGACAGCCAGGGCTACACAGAGAAACCCTGTCTCAAAAAACCAAACAAACAAACAACAAAAAAAAAATAGGGATGGGAATAAAGCCCAGTAATAAGTGATACAATACTTACATCATATGCACAAGGCCCCATGTCTTATCCCTAGAATTAAAAAATAGTAAGCTAGGTGCTGGTGGCACAGGCCTTCTAATCTCAGCACTCACCGGGCAGAGCCACATAGATCTCTCTGTCGAGGCCAGCCTGGTCTACAGAGTGAGTTTTAGGACAATCAGGGTTACACAGAGAAACCCTGTCTTGAGAAACAAAACAGAAAACAATCAAAATCCCTAGTTTCTGAGACTATGACAATACACTATGTGGTTAGTGTTGACTGTAGGAAGTCTTCATCAATGAACTGTAAACTCAAAACTGTAGAAGACAGTTTAGTTCTCCTCTCCATTATCTCACAGGACTGTTAGAATTAATCAAGATAGGCCAAGCATGGTGGCATGTGGCTTTAATCCCAGCAGAGGCAGCCAGATCTCTTGATTCAGGACCAGACTTGTCTATGCTAAGTTACAGACCATCCAGAGCTACATAGTGAGACCCTGCTTGAAATCATCATCATCATCATCATCATCATCATCATCATCATCATGCAAGCAAGCAAGCATTTTTCCTATCTCTTCTTTAGACAAAGAAAAAGTAAAATTTTGGGCTAGGAAATAACTCCATAGTCAAGACCTTGCCTAGCATGGATAAGGCCCGAAGTTTAATTACCTATGTCTGAAAAAGAATACAAAGAAAAAGTAAAGCTTAAAAAAACAAGTAACAACTTAAGAGTTAAAAAAAGCAAATCTGTGAAACCCAGTACTGTGCACAATGAATGTATGGGAAAAAAATCAGGTCCTCAGGCTTTACATTACAGATCTACTGTAATACTGATTTAAATTATATAACTCTTGACTTGAGGTAATTATTACACAATGATAAATTACTTTGAAGTAATTTATAAATAATGTGTTGAACATGTGAAGGAAAGGCAATAGAGACTATACCTTACATATCATTAGCAATTTGTAGTTCTCTTTGAATTCCAGAAGCCGTTGCTTCTTTTCTAACTGATAAAGGACTTCCTTTAACTGAGTGGTCTTCTAGCAGTCACACTCCCAGTGCTTTTCTAACTTGGCCCTTCCTTCTTCTTACTCATTAAATGAAAGAAAATACATTAAAATTATGAACTTCTGTTTATTCAGCTAACAATCTGCAAATATACTGAAAAGACTAAAATTTCTATCAGGTACATGAAAACTTAGTATTGTCATTCTTTTTTATCTTTATTACCAAAAAAAATTTTACCATAGGTGGTAAAAGATATAGGTTGGGTAAAATAAATCCCCATGTAATTACAAGACTGAAGAACTAAAACCATGACTAGTTCTAAAGGCTAGTCAAGACAACGCAATTCCTATTTGTAGGAAAAACTGGGCACAGTCCTAAAGTTACCATTGCGCTACAATGTTACATGCTGCGGTGAGTTTCTCCTTGGCTTGAAAGCAGGAGACAGAATAAGGTAACAAGAGCTAAGTGTACTTCTGGCAGGGTCACTGGCGTTGACTGACTTGTGTTGCTTTCTCTCCTACTTGGCATGTATATGTCTAGTGTCACCATGCTGTGCCCCACAACCCAGGAGCTGGAAAATAAGCTCAGGATGGGTACTCTACCACTGAGCTACACCCCCAGCTCTTGCTCTGCTAAGACAGGGCCTGATTGTCTAGCCCAGGCCGGCCTTGAAATACCAATCCTTCCTTCACTTCCCCTGCTGGAATTACAGTATGAATATCTATGCAGCCTGACATCTTTCTTAGTCTTTTAAGATTACAGAGAAAGCAAACTGTTAGTATAAGCTACCAAATGACACTGTTGTTATTTTTTGATGATGACTCTATTGATCAAAAATGTAAATTGCTCTTCTACCTCCTAAGATCTCCTGAGTTAGCTACCTAACAATGTTCCCTATTCAAAAAGAGCTCCAGGTTCTGAAATAAGGGCTGACCAACTATGAACCTATAAATCACCTGTTCACATTACTTGGAGAATTCTGTATCTCCTCTGTATCAATTACACACCATCATGCCCATTCCTGTTTGCAGATTATCTCAAAATTATTTTCTTAATTATTTTCCTGTGTATGGTGTGTTTGCCCTGAATGTATGTCTCTGCACCCATAGGAGACAGAGAAAGCACTGGATTGCCATGGGAGTGGAGTTACGGTTGTGAGACACCAGGTGAGTGCTGGGAGTCAAACTTCGTCCTATGGAAGAGCAGTTAAGAGTTCTTTAACTGTTGAGCCATCTCTCCAGTTCTCTCTCAAAAAATTTAAAAGGCTTTTTGGGAGCTGAAGAGCTAGTTCAGTGGTTAAGATCATTTGCTGCTGCTCTTGCAGAGAACTAGAGCTTAGCCCCAGCACCCTTGTTAGGTAGCTTACCACCACTTGTAACTCCAGCTCCAGAAAATCAAATGTCTTCAAGGCGCCCACCAGCACCTGCACTCACAACCCACACAGAGACACATAATTTTCAAATAACAGAACACTGCTAGGCAATGGTGAAGCACGCCTTTAATCCCAGCACTCAGGAGACAGAGACAGGCAGACTTCTAAAGTACAAGGCCAGCCTGGTCTACAAAGTGATTTCCAGGACAGCCAGGGCTACACTGAGAAACCTTGTCTCTAAATAAACAAACAAATAAATAGATGAGTAAGTAAATAAGTAAATATTTTAAAGATTCCCTTGAAATAATTCTAGACACTTCATCTAGATACACTGTCTAAACCCATGAAGGAGATCAATGCACTTCTAAACTACCTATAACCAACTAATGCAACTTTCAAAATACCTCTCTGCCTCAATTTATCATCTCTTCAAAAATCTTTTCATTTCCTAGCAAAGGAGGAATGATTTAGATAATAAAAATGATTTAGTATCAAAAAATAAATAAATAAGCCAGGCTGGTACTCAAGAGCCAGAAGAGGTGGAGCTCTTTGGTCTTAAGCCAGTCTGGTCTACAAAGTAAGTTCCAGGCCCAGGAGAGAGTGAGCGAGCAAGAGAGAGCCAAACAGGCAGACAGACAGACAGAGAGAAACACAAGGGGCTGGAGAAATAGCTTAGGGGTTAAGAGCATTGCTGTTCTTCCAGAGGACCTGGGTTCAACTCCCAGCACCAACATGGCAGCTCATTGCTGTCTGTAACTCCCTCTTGACACCCTCTTCTGGCCTCTGTGGGCACCAGACACACTAGTGATGCACAGGCATACCTGCACACAAACACTCATACACATAAAACACAATAATTAAATATTTAAAAAGAATACTATAGGAATAAATCCACCCACTCTAGTCCCAAATTAAACTGGCAATACTAGGAGACTGAAGCAGGAAAATCTTGAACTTAAGGCCCATCTGTGTTATATAGCCAGAACCTCTCTCAAAAAAAGGACCTAAATAGGGTTGGAGAAAATGGCTCTGGCTAAGAGCACATACCACTTCTCGGAAGGATCTGAGTTCAATTCCCAACACCCACAGTTCATAACCACCTGTAACCCCAGCTCCAGGGGGATCCAACATCTCTAGCCTCTGCAGGCATCTGAACTCATAAGAACACAATTAAAAATAAAAATAGTTTTTAAAGAAGCCTAATTAAATAAAATCACATTTTAAAAAAATAAAACGTTCTGGATCTGAATACCTTTGAAGCCAAAACTCTAGTGATTAGTTTGAAAATACCAATGCAACTGAACATACAACATTCTGGGAGGGAGGGGGCTCACAAAGTTTCTGCTGAGCAAACATGAGCTGTTCTGATTCTCATCTCATCCCAGCTAGAAAACAGCAATGGTCTAGTTTGCACAAGGCTTATGCTACAGTTTCTCAACCAGTCCAAAAGGGCAGTCTCATGCACTGCAAGGTGGTATGTGTCAATATTTTGAGTTTCCTCATCAACTCTTTCTCAATTTCTGGCCACAAACTGGTGACTTCATCAGATGACTGGCCAGCACAGGCTTACATAGAGAAATGGACCAGTCTGCCCTTCTAAATGTTAGCAAGCATGAGCTACTCAAGTATCAGAAGCAGATTTTGTTGTTTTAAGTATAACTGATTTTAAAACGCAAACTGAGTATGAGCTAGTTCAGAAACAATCATTTCCACAGTGAAATATGCCTGGGACCAATTTCATTTTTAACTCTCACCACGAAATGAGTTTTTTCATTATCCTCTTTAAATCTTTTGAACTGTATTAGTTAGCCAGTGGCTGGCTGGCTGGCTGGCTGGTTGGTTGATTTATCTTGAGTTTTACTGTGTAGGTCAGGCTGGTCTTGAACTTGTAATCCTTCTATCTCATAGTCTGACTGCTGAGACTGACTGTCCAAACTCTGGCCTTCTTTGATCTGTTTCTAAACTCAGCTTTTCTTTTCATCTCCAAATCTGTAATTGCTTCTTCATTTAGGTAATAACTAATAACTTTTAAATGATGAATCATTTACAAAATCGAACATTAGCACATATACCAAAATACACAATGTGCAAAGTCTGACGCCCACAATAATAAGCTGAAATGACTAAGTCTGAGAAGAGGAGCAGCAAAAGCCACTGTTATCTCACTCAGGCTCACCAGATGGAAACACTAATGACTTCATTTCACATTAAAATCAGACATTTTTGTGGCAAACCTTACATACACAACAAGTACTTTTAAAAATTAGTCTTTTGCAGCACTCAGGAGGCAAAGGCCGGTGGATCTCTGAGTTCAAAGCCAATCTGTTCTACATTTCAAGATTTGAGCCAGCAAGAGATACACAGTGAGATCCTATTTCTAAATAAATAAGTGAATGAATGAAAAATTAACCCTTCTCAGACCAGCAAGACAGATCCACAGGTAAAGGAACTTGCTGCCAAGCCTGACTACCCAAGCTCAATCCCTAGGTCTAACATCATAAAATGAGAAAACTGACTCCTGAAAGTTGTCCTATACAATAATAATTTTCAAACAATTGTTTAGCCTTTCTCATGCAAATGCTATCATGTCACACCTGTAATCCCAGAACTTAGAAAGCTGGGGCAAGAGGAACAAGAGCTCAAAAATGAGAGTTGAAGCCAGCCTGGGCTACTTAGCCAGAACATTGTATCTGAAAGAAAAGGAAGCACCTATAACGGTTTGGATATGAAGTATGCCCCACCTCTGCTGAAAGGCTCTTACAGTGAGGGTTAGCTCACAGCTACTGGTGTTCTCTTGGGAGATTCTGAAAACTTTAGGGAGTAGGTCACCAAGGGCACGTTCTTAGGAGCTATATCTTGTCCCCAGGCCCCTTTTTTTGCTTCCTGTTTACCATGAGGCAAGTAGCCTCAACCACATGATCCCACCACCATGATATTCTTCCTCACCACAGAGTACATAATCAACAGAAATATGATGTAAAACATGGAAAATCCCAACACTCCAAAGATGGAGGCCAGATGATTAGGAGTTCAAGATCATCCTCAGACACATAGAGTTCTAGAACAACTTGAACTACAAGAAATCTCGTCTCAAAAAATCCACATATAAGCTTAGTTGGTGGGCATAATAGCACAATACCTGGAATCCCAGCACTCAGGAGACAGGAAGATAAATGTGGACTCAGGGCCAGCCTGTGGTTACTCAGCACAAAACTTTTATCTTTTGTCTTAAAAAAAAAAAACAAAACAAAACAGGACCAGTAAGATGGCTCAGCAGACAGACATTTGCCACAATGTCTGATAACCTTAGTTTGATCCTGAGGACCCACTTGGTAGGAAAACATACTCCTGCAAATCTGCAAATTGTCCTCTGACCACCATGTACACATGTACACACACACACACACAGAGAGAGAGAGAGAGAGAGAGAGAGAGAGAGAGAGAGAAAGAGAGAGAGAGAGAGAGAACTATAAAACAAGTAGTATCAGGTATCAGGTGTTGGGATTTCAATTCACTCTCAAACAGCCCAGTCCCTCAGCCTCTCAAATGAAATTTCCCCACAAATATCAATAAATAAACATAAAGAAGAAATCAGTCATTAGATTTCAACAAGATAAGGAGCTCACAATAGACTATACAATAAAGACCATAAAAGCAAAAGGTCAGGGAGTGACTCTCAGAGGAGCAAGAACAAGCAGTAAGCTCGGCTAAGCTCCTCCAGCAGACAAAATCCTGCACAGTAAGAACTTGCACTCATCACCCTGTACCATTCACAATGAGTGCTTGCATCTACTAGTACTTTTAAAAACAGCTGTTAAGGCTGGCAAATGGTTCCGTGGTTAAAGGTGCTTGCTTGCCTGATGATCTGGATTCAATTCCCAGGACTTGCATAGAAGAATAGAGTGCTTCCTCTGACCTTCATTCGTGTGCTGGACAGATGGGTAAGTAATTAAGAGTATTCACTATTCTTGCAGAAGATCTGAGTCAGTCCCAGCATCTGGGTCAGGTGGTCAACAACTACCTGTAACTCAGCTCCAGGGTATCCAGTACCTCTCGGATTCCGTAGGCTTCTACACTCACATGCATGTACTCCATCAGGCACATGCATGCACATAACTAAATCTTAAAATAATAACTTTTCGTAGGCTATGATAACAAACACCTGTAATCCTAGCATGTGGGAGACTGAAACAGGATTAGATCAAGGCTAGACTTGGCTATATAATGAATTCAAAGCCAGTGTAAACTACATGAAACCCTATCTGGAAAATTTAGAAATTTAGTAGCTAAAGTGATGGCTCCATTTCTTGCTCTTACAGAGGACCCAGGTTCAATTGCCAGCACCCACATGGTTGCATGATTGTGAGTATGCGTCCATCCATAATTCCAGTTCCAGGGAATACAACAGACACAGGCAGGATGCACATACATGCATGCAGGTACAACGCTCATATATGTAAAGTAAATAAATAAAACTCACTTTTAACTTTGGGGCAGGAAGTCCTATGTTTGATACTTAGCACCACATAAATTGGATATGAGGGCTCATGGCTATAATCCCAGCAACCAAGAAGTAAAGGCAGGAAAGTCAGAAGCTCAAGGCCATTCTTGGAAGAAGAGCAAGTTCAAGACCAACTACATAAGGGAATAAAGGTTTAAAGGAGAATAATGGAACAGGAAGGGTTAAACTGGGGTGGGAACAGAAAGTAGGGTAGAGGAGGGAATATAAGAAAGACTTTTCAAAAAATACATATGGAAACCTAGCACTATAAAAACCTCCTAAAATATCTGTATACACACACTGTTAAAATGTTATGTGCATACATGGAGGGAGGGGTACATGCATGTGAGTGCAGAAGCACCTTCCTGGAGCTGAGTTACAAGCAGTAGACACCAGAGGCTAACTAATAAAAAACCCCTTGCTAGAAATGGCTTACTACTTTTGGGACTATTGGCCAATGAGGTCCCACGGACACCACCACCCCCAACATTACAGGATACTGTCACTGCTCTTTGATATCCTCCAGAACTTGATGATAAGACCCTATTGCTTTAGACACCACATACTTGAGTCATAGGACATGGTGAAATTAAGCTGGTATGGACCTGGAAGCTTCATCTTTATTGGCTAGCTTTCAAAGGGCTGGAGAGTGCTAAAGGAGAAAAGCAAGCTACAACAATGACTAGCCTGGTAGAACATACACCATCACTTACTTTCTCATTGGATTTTAAGTCCCACTCCACAGTATAAAACCAATACCTGGTACCATTATTATACTAAAAATCCTACGACTAGATAGGTCATAGGCCCTAGGGGAAAACTTAATACTATTAAGCTACTAAAAGAACACAGTATTAAACTGACTCTTAAAAAGACTTATTGTTACATAGAGATACATAGTGCAATCTCTACACCCTCATTTGAGAAGGTTCTATTTACAGTAGATAGTGACCCACAACTGGCCAAGAGGCAGAAAATAGGAGACAGCAGAATACTCAGCCCTTAAGGGAAAAGATATACTACATCTCAAAGATTCAGGATTCATTGAGGAACAGAAGGGAGGAAAACATCTAAGTGCCAGAGGCAGTGGATAACTACAAGGAAAGATTGTCTTCTGGACACAACAGGGCAGCTGCACATATGAACTCTCAGCAGTTGGGGCAATATGTACAAAACCTTTGCAAACCAAGCCAGACCAAATCTCAGCATGGAGAAGGGAGATGAGCACACAATCCCATCCCTGGCCATTATCAGCTGCTAGAAAAAGGAGAGACAGTTTTCTCTAAGAACCCCCTGGTAAGTCAACCACTCTCCAGTAGACAACCACACATTTAAAAATATTTGGGTAGCACACATTGGTATTGAAAGATTTGAAAGAAAGAAAAAAAAAAAAAGACAGCAAGTTGGATGTGTAGAGGAGAGAGATTCTGAGAAGAGTTGGAGAAAGGGGTGAATACAATCAAAACACACTATATGAAATTCTCAAAGAACTAATAAAAAGCCAGATATGATATGCCTGCCTATAATCCCAGCACTCAGAAGGCTGAAGCAATAGGATTGCCATGAGGCTAGCCTGGGCTTTTGTCTAAAAAACAATAAACACATAAAACAAAAACTCATTAAGCCATAACCATTAACCACTCTGACTCTTCCAACACTGATGTACTTATTGGGTTGAAGAAAGGCAAACAGACTGGCAGTGTTAATGGCAATGTTTGTCTGGCCCACTTAAAGCCCTAGGTTTAATCCCCAGGACTGTACCCATAAAAACAGAAAAGGGAGATGTTTTTGTCCAAATATCGTGTCTCATTACAGAATCAAGAAAAAAAAATAAGAGAGAATTTTTACTTCATAGTAGGCTGGAAGGAAATAAAGAGGGGAGAACTTCTTGACTCAGCCAGTGTGCTTACTCTTGCTACTGGATGACAATAAATAAGAAACAATAGTTAGACAAAGGAAGGTGAAGCAGGGCATGGTCGCCCACGCCTTTAATCCCAGCACTAGGGAAGCAGAAGCAGGTGATCTCTGTGAGTTCAGGCCAGCCTGGTCTACATTGTATGAAAGTTCTAGGACAGCCAGGACCACAAAGAGACCCTATCTCAGACAGACAGACAGAGAGAGACAAGAGACAGAGGACAATGACTCTACACAAAACAGACCACACCACTTCGCTGGAGGAATTCTCATTGCCTGCTGTTTCCCATTCTTTAACCAAAAATGTAAACACAGCTAAATCACAAGGGTTTGCAAACTCTAAAATAGCTCTTTTAGGATTGTTAATCACTACCCAGCTAAATCCTTTAGAGCCTGGTCTAAAAATAAATCTATGTCAAGAGTTCTTTAAAATATACTATGTCACTGACTGAAATGCAATCCCAATTAACACACTGAGCAATTAAAAAAAAAACAAAAAACCAACCCTTCAAATAAATAGCCTGCACCAAGCTAAATAAATAGCAAAGAGATGCCATTCACTTGAAATTTCCTTCAGTTAAACTGAGATTCAGAACTCAAGCATCTGAAATCACTAAGTGTTGTAGCACACACCTGTAATCCCAAATCTCAGGATGACTGAAACAGAAGCATCACAAATTTGAGGCTAGCCTTCTCTACATATATGTATGCAATTTTTTTTATTCTATATGTATGGGTGCTTGGCCTGCATATGTGTCTAGGTATCATGTGGTCCCTTGTGTTCACGAGGACAGAAGAGGTGCCAGATCTTCTAGAACTAGAGGTACAGACAGACAGTTGTAAACCACCATGCAGGTGCTTAGTCACCCAAACCCAGGTCCTGCAAAACCAACAAGTGCTCTTAACTACAGAACCTTCTCTCCATCCCTGAGGCTATGTACTTTAAAAAATAAATAAATAAATAACTGAACTGGAGCAATGGCTCATCAATTAAGAGTACTTACTGCTCTTGCAGAAAATCTGGTTCAGTTTCCAGAACCCACACAGCTCACAGCTACCTGTAATTCCAACTCCAGAGGATCTGATGCCCTCTTCCAACCTCCACTAACACTGCACACATTGGTGCATATACACCAGGCACACAAACATACACACATGTACAATAAAAGCAATAAATAAATAAATAACAAAAAATAAAATAAAAACAATCACCACAACAAAAATCACTAAGGGGCTAGAGAGATGACTCAGCAGTCAAAAGACGATCTTGCAAAAGACTTGGGTTCAGTGTCTAGTATCCACCCACATGCTAGCTCACAACTGTCTGTAACCTCAGTTCCAGATGATGATGCCCACTTCTAACCTCCAAGGCATCAGGCACATATGTGTTCACAGACATATATCCAAGCAAAACATCCATACATGTATAATTAAAATTTTAAAAACTAAAATTAAATCACTGAGAACTACACAAATAATCCTGGGAGCAAAGAAGTAACAGAATGACTCAAACACTACAAAAATTAAAAGTGTCAATTTTAACGAGTAATTAAAGACTTTTTACTCTCAACTTTGAAAGCCAAAATAAAACAATCTGACATTTCTATCATAGGATTACAGACAAGAGTTTAGACCTACGCCATGTCAATAGAATCTTAATGTAAATATTTAGTGTTATATTTTGAACCCACTGGATGAACAATTAGCAAGTTCACCCATCCATGTGTACACATATCAAAAAAAAAAAAACAACAACAACAACAACAACCTCTTTGTAAAGAATCTACACCTTGAGGGCTGGAGAGATGGCTCAGCAGTTAAGAGCACTGACTGTTCTTCCAGAGGTCTTGAGTTCAATTCTCAACAACCACACGGTGGCTCACAACCATCTGTAATGAGATCCAATGCACTTTTCTGGTGTATGTCTGAAGACAGCTACAGCGTACTCATATAAATAGAAATAAATAAACCTTTAAAAAAAAAAAAAAAAGAATCTACACCTTTAACTCCAACAGTTGGGAGGCAGAGGCAGGGGATCTCTGTGAGTTCAAGGCTAACCTGGTCTACATAGTGAGTTCCAGGTCAACCAAGGACTAAACAGTCACAGTGAGATCTAGCCAAAAAAGAAAAGAAAAAAGAAAAAAAACAACAACATTTCTGATGTTTCAAGAGTGGGAGATTCTGATTTTGTATTGTCTACTTACAACTTTAGAAAAATAACATAACAAAATTTTAAGTTGAAGCTTGATTTTTATGGTTTCATAAACACCCTCACAGTTATATTTGTTCACTGTCTTTCAGAGACGATATTTAAATTCTGATCTGCAAGTCAATATTAAGGCATGCTGTTTAGCTAACAAGTTCCTCCCAAGATCAGAATTATTACTAGTAAACCTAACAGACAAACTAAAGCATTATTTCATGTTTTTAGGTAGCAGGTGAGTAACAAAGTTTTGTCTGAATTTTAACGTTAAATAATCAAACATTTACTAATAAACTTCCTAAAAGAGCAATTTGAAGTTAGTCATTGTATTTCCATTAAAAATATTTAGTGCTTCTGCAAATATCAAATTAGCTTCCAAAAACTGTCAAGTAGTTTAATCATCAGAGTAAAATTGACTTGAAGCCAAAAGCAACTGGGTTCAGTGCAGTTGTAATGCAGTATCATTGTTAATTTTTGGATACTTTTTGTAGTAAGTGAAAGGTTCTCAATCTTTTTACTACTGAGCCAAATCCCTTAAAATGCATTCAAAAGCCTTTCAGTCAAGCCTTCTACTTCACAGGCATACAAGGTCCTTTCAACTATTGACAGGACCTTAACAAAGCTGCCTGATCCCACTTCAGGGTACAATCACAGCCTTGCAGGCCTGAAGATAAGCCTTCAGAACAGAAACATCAGCAGGTTTATTTTTCCAAGTATCCAGTCTCAGCTAGGTCAAATGTTGCTGCTGGATTTTAAACAGCTTACTTAGCCCTTGAAGTGATAAGAGTAAAAACAAATCAAAAGAACCTCAGTGTTTTTCAGTGGTTCACAACACCAAAGATTTGGAAACTGCCCCAGATGTCTCTTCACTTCTAAATAGCCACTTAAGCATAAGCCTTAATCAAAGTAGCTATTTTAGAAGAATAATGTTCATTGGGCTGGAGACTTAACAAAGCTGCAACCTGGAAACTCAGTGCAGAGTCTACTACATAAATAAGGTTAGTTAAAAATATTTTCATGCTACACTTTTTCGGGTGCTTTCTATAATCTGCCAATTTCTGTATGTTTGGGGAACGTGTTTTACATGGTCAGCAGCGATTTGAAACTCAAAAGTTAGTAAAGAATACTACTAGTAGCATTTTTGTACCTAGGTATAACCTTAGAAAAAGCCGCAAGAGTATCTCTGAATAGGAACCAGTGAACAAGCACTAAACATTTGTTATCAACTACCAAAACTGATTAGCTAGACTTAACAAGGTAAATCTTGTTCACTACTATAGCAGGAAGGGAGCAAAGCAGCAGCCCGCAAGAACTAAAAATTCTCAACATGAAGTTAATTAATAAATGAACTAGTTCACCACTATCCATCACACAGACCCTTCACAAGCTACCAATTTTCCTTTTGGACCCTGACGTCTGTCTTCCCGCACCCCACATTTACTAGCTGCTCCCCCAAATCATCCGAACTCCCGCAGACTATGCCTCGGTGCCAGCTGTTCCCTTCGTTGACAATGTCCTCCCCTCTGCCTCACCTGGCGAACAGTCTTTCCAAACTCCGCGCAGAAGCAAGCGAGGAACCTCACGGCTTCTCTGCACCTAACTGTTCTAAATCCAAACACACTTGGGAAAACAAGCCTTATCACCGCGCATTGTTTTCACGCCCGGGGAGCTGAGGCTCCACCGACCCCACAGGACGCAATGCAGGCATCCAGACGTGCCCTGAATTCATTCCTCACTACTATACACAGACCTGACCAATTCCCCAGGTCCTGCTTACATCTCAACCCGGAAAGAAGAGATCCGACTGTCCCTCCTAACAAAGAATGAAAACCAGAGGCACACCCTGGGCCCTAGAGAGAGAACAATGAATGAACACGGCCACCTCGCCTCCCGTGGTGTCCAACTCTGCATCCATCCACTGGCTCTGCAGAGCTTGGGAGGCTGTCGCTTCACACAAAAGACAGCCAGGCTCCCGATCTCGAGCATCCCGGGCCTCCTATTTGGAAGCCTCGGGCGAGGTCCCACGCCTTTGAGACGGGGCACTGACCCGTTTCTCGCTGCCTTCCCTGATTCCTCTCGTCTTCCCTAAAAGGGTGTCACTTAAGCGAAGCAGCCCGAGAGGAGGTGCAAGGCCGGGCTCCCCCCACTTCTGCAGCGGGAGAGAAAAAGAACGAGCCCATCCCAGTGACAACACAAACACTGGGCAGCTCTGGGAGGATTTTTTTTTTTCCCCATTGCCAAAATATGAGGAATGCTCGCTGGGCACCGGAGTGGCGCTGGCACGTTTCCGAGAAACACTGGGAAATCTGAGCAGGGGTGTGGAAACTGGCTCGCCGGCCATGACACCCGGCCCGCGCCCGGCCAGCCACCAGGATGACAGCGGCCTGGCCGACATTGCGCCCCACGACCGCACCGTCAGCCCTGAGGCCTACCTGAGGGAGCCGGGCAGCGCCGGGTCCCGTCGTGCAGCGGCAGCGGTGGTTGAGAGAACGGGTTGCGGTCACATTCGGCGTGTCCCCAGCCCGGGGGACGGGGCCCCGGGAAGGCCCCGCATCGCTGCTCTAGCGCCCCGCGCCTCAGGGCACGCGCCCCAAAGCTCGGCCAGCTGGCCCGTCTGAGGGCCTGCGGAGAACAGCAGAGAAGCCTTCCCGCCTCAAGCTCTCAAGGCTCTAACTCCCGCCATCTAAGATGGCGGCACAAGCACCCGCGATGAAGACGCTCTCAGGCTGCCCCGGCGAGCTAGCCCTGCGCTCGACACTCGTCTTCGCGACCTGCGGCGCCGCGGGCTCACTGCCTCTGCGCGAGCTCCTGGGCTCGGCTGTCCGCTTAAAACTTGGCTCGGGGATCTATCGCTCCGGCCTGGAATCTGGCCCCGCCTCCGGGGGCGTGGCCTCGCGATACTGCGGCCGCCATTTCGGGGCTGAGTCTGAGGCAGTACAGTGACTGCTTCTGGTCGGAAGCCGAGGCTGCAGCCGTGGTCCGGCCACCCGCGAGGCCCTCAGAGGACCAGATGTGCCTGATGATACGCGGCACAGTGCCCTGCTTTGGTGCTTCCTCTCCGAAGTTGACGTCCATGGAGAATGGCGGCCTATGGGTTTTGTGGGAAAGCCCTCATACTATATTAAACCTCAGGTTCCTTTTTTGTAAATCGAGGCTTCACTGTAGTACACTGGATTGGCCAAAAACTGAACGTGTAGTGTTGCATACCTGTAATTCCAGCCCTTGGAAAGTGAAGGCAAGAGGATCAGGAATTCATGGTCATGCTGAGCTGCATGACACCCTGTCTCAAAAAAAAAAAAATAAAATTGATGCGCCAATATGACCCACAGTAAACTGAAGCCTGTTGTGCGCCTTCGTACAGCCCCAGTGGAATAGACACCTGGAGGGCAATATGACATTGTCAGCATGCTTTATTTCCCTCTTTGAAATAGATTCTCATTTGTGTGTGTGTGTGTGTGTGTGTGTGTGGTTTTTTGAGACAGGGTTTCTTTTTCTAACAACCCTGACTGTCCTGGAACTCACTCTAAACCAGGCTAGCATCGAACTCAAAGAGATTGGTCTGCCTTTGCCTCCTGAGTGCTGGGGTTAAAGATATGTGCCAGATTCCCTTTTAATTCGAGATTGACCTCAGACTCCCATTCTCCTGCCTCTGTGTAAACATTTTCAAAGTAGCCATTTGGGGACCTGCAAGATGACTCAGAGTAAAAAGTTTGCAGAGTAAAACCTGATGATCCCATGATAGAGAGAACAGACTCCTGAAAGTTATACTCTGACCTTAATTCGAACCCGGTGCTACGTGCACAACCTGCAACCACATTTACAAATATACAAACAATTTTTTAAGTAACCATTTATAAGTAAACATCTCCTGGCATTTAGTATATTCACAGTGTTGTGTAACCACAACTTTAGTTCCAAAACATTTCCATTAGTCTGAAATAAAGTTACCCACTAGGCAGTTTCTCACCAGCTTCCCACCCCAGCAGCCACCAATACTCATTCTGCTACGACAGACTTGACTTCTAGATTATCTTGTGTGCGTGGATGTTTATAAAGTACGGGTCCTTTTATGACTTAAGTCTTTTGACTAAGCCTGGTTCCAAATTCATCTGTAATACGTGCGTACTGATACATCACTCCTCTTTAGAGCTAAACTATTTCATTGTAAGCTTACTCCAGATTTTCTGTCTAGCATAACCATGGAAATTTAGGTTCTTTCCATCTTTTGGCTTTTGGATTGGTTACTTTTCTGGTTTCTGTGACAAAATAATGGACAAATACAGGGTTTTTGTTAAAAAAAAAGGAAGGTAGGCCCAAAGAGCAGTGGTTAGCCACTGGGTAGTGGTTAGAGTGCCAGCTGTTCTTGAAGGGGACTTGAGTTCAATTCTCAATACCCACATGGTGGTCACAACCACCCATAACTCCAATGCCTTTTCCTGATCTCTTTGTGTACCAGACACATAGTACACAGATATACATGCAGGCAAAATGTTCATACACATACACAGATTAACAATAATAATGAAAGGGCTTCTTATTTTGGCTGACACAGTCCATCATGGTGGGAAATCCATGGTGGTAGGAGATAGAGGCTAATGGTTGTCTGCCTGCAGTCAGGACAGAGACGCAGGTCTTAGCTCACTGCTTTTGATTTCCTTTTCTTCAGTCCGAGATCCCCCAACCCCAGTCCATGGATTAGTGTCACTTTTAGAATGGGTCTTCTGATATCAGATATCTAAAAGCAACCTTGAAGACAATCCCAGAAATGTGTCTCCTAGGTGATGCTACTGCAGTAGTTCTCAACCTTCCAAATGCTGTGACCCTTTAAAACAGTTCATGTTGTGGTCACCCCAATCAGAAGATTAATTTCGTTGCTACCTCATAACTGTAATTTCACTACTGTTATGAATCATTGTGTACATATCTGTGGTTTTTTACAATCTTAGATGGCCCCTGTGAAAGAGAAGGAGGTCAAGACCCACAAGTTGAGAGCCCCTGGAGCCTGTGAAATTGGCAGTCAGATTCGCCATCACAGTGGATGGTGGTGCTGGAAAGAGCGTTATATGTACTTGCTTGAGTTGGGGGGGGGGTTTTGTTTGTTTGTTTGGTTGGTTGGTTGGTTGGTTTTGGTTTGGTTTGGTTTGGTTTGGTTTGGACTTGATTTTTGAGACAAGCTTTCAGTATGTAGTCCTGGTAGGCCTGAAAGTCACTATGAAAACCAAACCAGCCTAAAATTCATAGAGATTTGTTAGCCTCTGCTTCTGGAGTGCTGGAATTAAAGGTGTGCTCCTGGCTTAGCACTTGTATTGTTTAAGGTTTATCTTTACTTATGTGTATATGGTAAGAGGGGTGGCATGTGCATGTCAGTGCAGGTGTCCATGGGATCTAGAAGAGGATGTTGAATCCCTTGGAGCCAGATTTACAGGTGGTGTGAGCCATCCAGTTTGAGCTGAGTCTAAACAGAACTCAGTTTCTCTGCAAGAGAAGCACATGCCCTTAGCCGCTGAACCATCTTATTAGATCCCCATTTTTCATTTTCTGGAGTATATGTCTAAGAGTAGAATCTGGGGAAACATTTTTACATCCTGATGGATTGCATGTCCCCAACCTTGGAGACCTAGTTTGTTGGTAGGCACACTAGAGTTAATTAGGTAAATCTTGCAAGAGGAGCTGGGGTGTCGTGGGGGTGGGGGCTGATAAATAGTCTGAAAAATGCAGAGGTGGTGTTGGATCAGGAGGGGGAAACGGAATGTTTCGGAAGAAGCAGGAGGAGAGGGAGGCCTAAAGCCCACTGTGCCGGTGTTAGAACATTCCCCAGTTCAGAAGCGGCAGCGTTGATGTTTTAGATGTGAAAATTGATAAGTATACCTTTCTCTCTGTTATTATAGCTCAATCAAGTTTATTTTAGAAGACACTGAAAGCTTTAAGCAGGGTAAACATATTTTTAAGATGCTGGAGACCCTGCTCAGCAGGTAAAGAGCTTTTGTCGTTCTTGTATTGGACCTGGACTTTCCCTGTACCAACATGGTGTCTCAGAACCATGCATAACCTCAGTTCCAGAGAAGCCAACACCCTCTTCTGACCTCTTCAGGCTCCATACATATAAAATTTAAAAAAATAAAATAAAATTAATACAAAAGAGTTACTTTTGAGATGAAAGAAGCAAAATAAATAGTATCTGTCATTTATGAAATCTTCTCATTTTTCATGCACATTTTCAGACTCTCCAACACACAGCCAATGAAAGGCTTTATCCTCAGTTGAGGATCCTTTAGAGGCTACAAATAATCAACACAAGGGCACAAAGATGGTAAAGGGTGAAGCAGAGATTTGGACCCATTCTTTTCTCCTTGCTTCATTCAGTTAAAGCTCTGAGGAAAGTCCAGCGGCGATAGTGCATACGTATAGTCTCAACACTCGGGAAGCTGAGGTAGGAGAACCAGAAGTACAGACCAGCCTGGGTTACACAGAGAAAAGCCCCCAAGCCCTGTGTTAGCCAGGTGAGAGGGAGGGCACCAAAGGAGCTCATAGCAATGCCAAAGTCCCTCAAAGGAACTAATGCAGACTAGCATCAAACAATTAAGCCATGTATCTGAGGCTAAAGTTAGTGACGAAGATTACGGTAATGGGAGGGTGGAAGGGTACCCCTGAGATTCAGGGCAGAATGGCCTCCCTTAGATGATGGTTACAGTAGGCACTAAGGATAAGAAGGGGCCGTTGTAAGCAGCTGCAAGGACACATGCAAGGGCCATGATGTGGGACAGGAGAAAGGCGAGCATGTGGACAGCAAAGAGTCAGAAGATGAGGCCAGCAAGGTGAGGACCGCGGGCAGAGTCACAACCAGTCTGACACCACGCCCTAGCCCTTCCTTGCCATCTTGCCTCTCCAGTAAGATTAATTTTAGTCACAGATGAGTTTGGAGTGTGGGCCCTGCCTGGGCTGGGGACTGGGAGAGACAGCCATGTAAATAAACACTTACCCCACCAGGTAAGTGGGAGGGCACCAGAGGAGGAAGGGAGGAATGGCCTCTGCTACAGTGGCTCAGGAAAGCCTCCACAGGGGTGGGGCTCATCAAAGGATGAATTGGAATTTTCCAGAAATGCAGGGGGCCGAGCTGAACAATGAAGAATATAGAGTGTGGCTGGCTAGTTGATGTACTGGGCAGCAGCACACTGTCATCCAGTGGGAGATTGCCTCCTGGAGCAGGGAATGAAAAGAAGTTTTGAGGGGCAGATATCTGGCCCAGCGTCCATTCCCCTCAGGCCCAGAATGTGCAACCATCCACTGTGCGTGGTGTCAATCTGAAGTCACGTGGAAGAACAGAGCTCCAGCACACAGTGCAGAAGCAGCCTGGTACTTTGTGAACAAGTCACCTACTGTCTCTGGACTGGATAAAATGGTCACAGGCATACCCAGCATCAAAAAGAGAAAAATACCCACTCTCTAGTGAAGTTGCTAAGCTCCTATTGGTCAGGAGCTATGGCTGCAGCTACCTTTGGAGTCAGCCATACAGATGAGGGGCATTTTCAAAGAAATCCTTTAATTATCTTGGGGGGAAAAACATCACAAGAGGCTGGAGAGACAAAAGAGGCCTTGCTGTTCTTCCAGAGCCCCTAGATTTGATTCTAACACCAATATGGAAGCTGACAGCCCCCTGTTACTCCAGTTCCAGAGATTCTGATGCGCTCTTGCCTCTGTAGACACTACATGAATATGCTCATACATACATGCAGGCAAAACACCCATGCACATAAAAATAAACACAACCTCTAAAAAAAGGTTTAAAAAGCATCACAAATTATCCTTAGGTTGCAAGGGGGATTGGGAATTTAAAGGTATTCTTTTGCTAAATATTAAATGATGAGTGCATCAGCCTTGGACTGAAGGCAGAGCTCAGGTTGTACATGTATTCAGTATTCATGAGCACCATGAAAGGAAAAAAAACAACAACAGAAAACCAAAGTACATCATCATCATCACTATTTTATATCCACTACTTACAATTTTTAAAAGTACACAAGGTATTTTTAAAAAGGAAGAAGGGCTGGAGAGATGGCTCAGAGGTTAAGAGCATTGATTGGTCTTCCAAAGATCCTGAGTTCAATTCCCAGCAACCACATGGTGATTCACAACCATCTGTAATGGGATTTGATGCCCTCTTCTGGTGTGCCTGAAGACAGTGACATTGTACTCACAATGATGAATAAATAAATCTTTAATAAAATAAAGAAGGAAAAAGGAAGTGTCTTAGGCCTCTCTCAGCACTTAGAATGAGTAGCACTGAGCATACAGTTGGTCTCTAATGTGCACTTTTTTCTATTAGCGAAATGCTAACAGAACAAGGCTTATTGGATGACTAAACCCTTGGATGACAAAACCTTCCTTTCAAGTTACTTCATTGTTATTGTTATCCAGCATCTACATCTAAAATGGTCCCTCATTAGCTCCAGTCAACTGCTCTCAGCTCCTGTTCAGGGACAAAAGCCAGAGAATCAGAGACAAAGGCATGCTGGTGTTTGCTGAAATTGCACAGACAATCAAACTTTCTTCTTTGGGAGTTGGAGGTAGGGGGTTTTTTGAGACAGGGTCTCATGTGATCCAGGCTAGCCTCTAGCTGGCTATGCTATCAGCTGTGGCCTTGAATGGTAAATCTTTCCTCTACTTCACAAGTTCTGGGATTGCAGGCTTGTACCTGCACACTGGTTTTCTTTCTTTTCATTTGTAAAGATGTATTTGTTTATGTTTTGTGTGTACATGTATGTACCTGCACCATGTGAATCCCTGATGTCCAAGGAGGCCAGAAAATGGCATTGGATCCCCTGGAACTAGTTTAATAAGCAGTGTGGACTGCTATGCGGGTTCTGAGAATGGAACCTGGTCTTCTGCAAGAGCTCTTAAATCCTGAGTCATCAATTCAACTTAACCCTTATTTTTTAGATTTTTGTTTTGTTTTTAGAGATGGGGTAGGGTTGCTTCTTTCTACATAACCTAGACTGGTGGAGAATTTGAATCCATCCACCTGCCTCAGCCTCTCAAGTGTTGAAGTTGCAAGCATGCACCATTACACCCAGTTTCATACCGATCTCCATTAACTAGAACCAGGTTATCTTAGGGTTTTACTGATGTGAGCAGACACTTTGGCCAATGCAAGTCTTATAAAAGACAACATTTAATTGGGCCTGGCTTACAGAGTCAGAAGTTCAGTCAGTCCATAATCATCAAGTCAGGAGCATGGTAGCACCCAGGCATGCATGGTACAAGAAGATGCTGAGAGTTCTACATCTTCGTCTGAAGGCTGCTATGAGGAGACTCACTGCCAGGCAGCTAGGACAAGGGTATTAAAGCCCATACCCACAGTGACCACCCACTCCAACAAGGCTACACCTCCTAACAGTGCCACTTCCTGGGCCAAGCAGATACAAACCATCATATCCCACTTCCTGGCCCCACAAGTCTACAGGGGCCATACCTAGCCAAAGCATAACAAAAAATAATTGACTCCAAGTTCCAAAACCTCCATCGTCTATAGCTGCCTCAACAATGTTAAAAGTCCAAAGTTTAAGGTCTCTTCTGAGATTCAGCCAATCATTTGTTGGGAAGCTGTGGATGGGAAGTCCAAGAATCTAGTAGTTGTTCAGTCTCATGAGGCTAGTTGTTTCAGCTGGTCTTCTGTAGAAGTAGGTTCCAACAGATGTGCTGGCAAGTAAGTGCAAGCAAGCGAAGAAGAGTGAATCTTCCTTTTTCCAATGCCTTTAATGTAGGCCTCTGGCAGAATGTGTACCCCAAATTAAGGTGTGTACCACCATGCCTGGATCTGGGACTTGCTTTGTCACAGGCTGACCTTGAACTCAGAGACCTCCTTGACTTAGTCTCCTGGGATTAAAGGCATGTATTACCTTGCCTAGGCCTAAGTTTTTCATGGCCACTATACCTCAAGATCTCCATGTCAAATCCAGGTCAGAAACTTGTGTCTTCCTGTCTCAATATCTGGATCACAGGTGTGCCCTCCAATTCTGGATTGCAGTTCATTCCAGATATAATCAAATTGACAACTAGGAATAGCCACCACACAGGTTATTTTAACAGGTATTTACTGAGCAAGGACATCATATTGGAAACCATAGACTGAACTAGCCGCTGAAGATGTTGAGATGCCCAACCCTACAGGGACTCACTGTGTCCTGTGAAGAAGATGAAGAGGAGGAGGAGGAGGAGGAGGAGGAGG
>JADRCH010000349.1:390606-418174 GCA_019843965.1 Rhynchomys soricoides | reverse complement strand
GAAGAAGAAGAAGAAGGAGAAGAAGGAGAAGAAGGAGAAGAAGAAGATCATTCTGGCTAAAAGCAAAGAGGGGAATGAAATGGGAATTTCTGGTTGTATCATATGATGCAGATTCATGTGATGTTTTGTTGAAGCAAGACTCATGAGAGGACACATGATGTTTGGAGAGAGTATAAGTAGGATCCAACAGACAGTAACAGAGCAGCACTTACCTAGCTGGCTGTGTAATGCTTTGTTGGTCTCAAATCTTTGCTGATCTTTACTTCATTGAAAGAGGCCATGGCAGAGAACTTGTCCTGGTTTTCTGGCTGGTTCTGGTCACTCCTGCTGACTCCTGCCAATTCAGTGGAAGCCTGGCTGTTTCTGCTGGATCGTGCTGCCACTTCTGCTGATTTGTGTATGGGACACTCTTTCAACTGGACTGTTGGTATCCTGACACTACTGAACTAGAATGCTGGTATCCTAACAAAGGAGATTGGGATTGTCCCATAGAACTACTTCTAAACATGTCCACATCCCCTTGTCCTATTTAATGTCTTTTCTCTACCTTTGGATGGTGGGCTAGAAAGGAGGGAGAAGCATTGGAGAACCCTTATTAAAGGTTTTGGAGGGGAGAAGGAGGAAGAGGAGGAAAAGGAGAAGAGGAGGAACAAAAAGTAATACAAAAAATTAAATTGTAAATTCAATTTCTTCTGAGGGCTGGAGGCAGTTACGAGTACTTACTGCTCAGCAGAGGACCCAAGATCAATTCCCAGCACACACGTGATGGCTCACAACTATCTGTAAATTCAGTTCCAGAAGATCTAATGCTGTCTTCTGACTGATGTAGGTATCAGGCTTGCACGTGGTTCACAAACATGCAGGTAAAACACTGATGCCCATAAAATTGAAAAATAAAAACAAAAACCTAAAGGGTTGTTGTTGTTTGTTTGTTTTTGTTTTAGATAAAGTTTTACCATATTCCCCTGGCTGGCCTGCAACTCTCTATGTATCCCAGGTTGTCCGCAAACTTACAGAAAACCACCAGTTTTCTGGAGTGTTAAATACATACTTATCCGTAATTAAAATAATTTTGAGGTCAACTTTCAAGATACCTTAAATACAATCAAAAGCCAACTTGGATTTTTAAAAATGCAGCATATATAGCAGAGAGATACTATGTCAAGCACGTGGTATGGGACTAGAAAGATGGCTCATTGGTTATGAGCGCTTGATGCTTCTGCAGAAGACTCAGGTTCAATTCCCAGTTCCCACATAGTAGCTCACAATCATCCATAACTTCAGTTTCAGGGAATCTAACCACCCTCTTCCGACTTCCTCGGGTACAAGATATATACACGATGCACAGACATACATGCAGATAAAACACAAGGCCCATAAAACAAATAAATAAATATGGTTTTTCTAGCCTGAAGCTCATCTGTCCATTCCACTTGGGGTATGCTGACCCCGGCAGTTTGTTCAACTCAGCTGTATAGTTGTGATAGTAGGGGACTGTGTTCCAGCCTTCCTCAAAATAAAAAAAAAATATTTCCGGGACCAGGAGTGGTGGTATGTGCCTTTCCTCCAGAGCTGGTTGGGTTTTAGCTCAACCAGAGATACATAATGAGTCGTTGTCTCAAAACACACACACACACACACACACACACACACCCCCAGCAGTAGCAGTTTAATTCAATATGAAGGATTCATTCCTTCTACATAAGAGCTCCAAATACCAGTCAGAAACCAAAACCCACTAGAAAAAAAAAATAGTAAAAAGATGCAGGGTTGGGGATGTACCTCACCAGAAGAGAGCTTGCTTGCCTGACAACAACACACAGTGTTGTGGGGTGACAAAAGCCATCTAGGAGAGGCCATGACTGGCAGGTGGCCTTCCTGAAGATGGCCCACCTTTTTACATGGCCTAAGAGAGACAAGGTCTCCAGAGACTTCACCTCAGAATTGCTTCTTGCATCTGGTATGCCTTTCCTGTCACTATTACCTAGCCTAATGATTCCTGGGCATCAGCCCACCCTATTGAGCAGATGTTTTGCAGATCAACATAAGGATGAACTTTCATGGATTAATACTGTTTAGATGAATTAATTTATATTACATAATTCTTGATTTGATTCAAATAATCTTAAAAAGAAAGTTGTAAGATATGGCTTTAGTTGTATTGTTAGAAAAATGTAACAAAGTCAGAATGAAGAATAGAATGTGCCCACTCCTCATAATAGTAAGTAAAGGTTGCATAATAAGAAATACAATTGAGCTTTCATAATTACACTAAAAAGGGAAATAGGCTTGGGACAAATTTATGTTCAAGGAAAAATTTCAGGTCCAAGGATGAAGTCACAGGTGTGCAGTATGATAAGACCAGGCCATGTAAAAACTGTTGCTTTAAACTTATAATGAGCTCACAGTATGAAACACTGATTTGACCTTGTGATCAGTACTCTTCTGTAACTCCCCTTTTAACATTTTATCTATGAGGTAATTCTTACATAGAGAACTTTTCAAGCTATAAAAAAGCTGAAAGCAGTAAAGAAAGGTGGTGCTGCCATTTTCCACTTCACCTGGTGTGTGTGTTATTTGTGTGAGTGACTTCCTTTCCTTTTTCTCTCTGGTTCAAAAAGAGTTAACTAGCTCCAAGCTTCTCATCCAGCCAGCGAGAGGCTCCTGGCTGACTCACCAGAGAAAGGAGCTCTAGCAGTAAGTCCTTTTTCTTATCTCCCCCCTGCTAAACATCATGTGTTAACCTCCAGGTGTTAGCGCTTATTTAAGCACAAGTAATGAGAGAGATAAAGCTTAAGTCTCTCCAGCACTTACTTAAGCATAAAAAGTTAAGTCTGAGCGCTTATTGAAGCACAGAACAATAAGAAAGAGTTAAGTCTCCAGGGCTAAATAAAGCACAGAGTTATAAAGTAAAAATAAAACACAGAGATTTATAAAGTAAATATAAAGCACAGAGAGTTAAAGAAGAAAGAAGCCAGTGGTTTTCAGCCACAGAATAAGCAAGGGAGTGTTAACAGTTTCTAGTATCCAGTCCAGTCAGAAAGAGTTACAAGCCCGGAGAGTATCAGTCTTTGGGCCTTTGTCCAACCCTGTGTTTAACCTTAGCTCGTTCACCGAAGGCCGGGCAGGCCCCTGGCAGTGAAGGAAGGAGATGTCATGTATATGAATAAAGTTGCCGAGGGAGCATAAAGTATCAAACATGAGAAGGTCAGCAGCATCATAATAGGAGAAAACACACCATGAGACCTTGAGGCTGCACCCATTTCCCCACTTCCAAGTCAACATCAATAAAACATTAGTGTTTGGTGCTGGAGATCAAACCCAGGACCTGGACAGCTTGGTAAGTGCTTTCCTTCTGTCCCCCATGTCCATCTTTTTAAAGTATTCTTCTTTGTTGTTGCTTATGTATTTATTCATTTATTTTTATGTCTGTGAATGTTGGCCTGCATGTGTAACACATGTGTGTAGTACCCGAGGAGGCCAGAAGAGGGCATCTGATCCCCTGTAACTGCCAGGTGTGTGGGAAAACAAACCCAGGTCCTCTGCAAGAGCAGTCAGTGATCTTAGACACCAAGCCACCAGCCATCTCTCTCCAGCCCCATTGTTTTTTTCTTTGCCTATTTTTACACTGGGTCTCAAGTAGCTCAGGCTGCCCTTGAACTCATGAGGTAGCTGAGGATGACCTTAAACTCCTTCTAGTCACTCTGCTTCCATCTCCCAAGTGCTAAGGTAACAGGCTTGCACAGCACCCAGCCAGCTGTGCATTGTTGCCTGTGAAAAGCAAAGGGTTAAAACCAAAGAGGCTGACTGACCTTTTAAGATTCTTTGTGGTACCAGAATGTTGCAACTATCCTGACTATGCTTGTCCTTTCTTTGTGGAAGGTTCAAGAGACCAGCTATAATTAAGAAAGAACCAATAGCTTGTGGTTAGCCACGTGTGACTGTGGGCTTGAGGCCTGGATCTGTCACCTGCTGCCTGGGTGACACGAGGTAAGTGTTAACTTTTTTTTTTTTTTTTTTTTGGTTTTTCGAGACGGGGTTTCTCTGTGTAGCCCTAGCTGTCCTGGAACTCACTCTATAGACCAGGCTGGCCTCGAACTCAGAAATCCACCTGCCTCGGCCTCCCGAGTGCTGGGATTAAAGGCATGTGCCACCATTGCCCAGCTAAGTGTTAACCTCTTGTTTGTTTCTGTTTATATGAAACAGGGTCTCATGTAGCCCAAGTTGGCTTCTAATTCCCTACATAGCTAAGAATGACCTTGAATTCCTGATTCTCCTATTCTCACCTCCCAAAGACTGGGACTACAGTCTTAGGCCACAACACCGAGCTAAACGGTTAGTGTCTGAGTCTCAATTGTCCCCGTCTGTGAGAAGAGGATCACACAGTGCCTGTTTCATTGGGTTGCTATGGCAATTTGTGTAAGAAAGTATTTAGAACAATGCCTGGCACATAATACCATATAGTCATTCTGTTGTTGTTACTGAAAGGTGACCCTAAAAGACTAGTTAGAAAGAGAACATCTGCTCATATATAACCAGGTAACCAGACATGGCAGCCACCCTGTATGAACCAGAATCTTAAAAATGTACCATCTACATCGATACTCCAACTTTCTTCTAAGCTTGGCTTTATTATCTCCATTTTACTAAAAGAAGAAAACAAAAGGTGTAGAGGTGAAGTTACCTGTCCAACATCACACTGCCCAGGAGGCCCAGGGCCAGGTCAGAAACCCAGGCCTAGGCAGGTTCTTTCCACATCTGCATGTAGCCATCTGACAAAGATGATCTACCTTTTCTCAGCCCTCAGGAGCATCTTCTTGTCCACTGAAGCTGGAAAAACCCAGCCCAGTACCAGATGCTGGGCCCCAACTGGAATAACTGCCAGGCTGCTATGCAGCCATGTGATCAGCTGATTTACAGAGAAGTTGGGGAACATTCCCACACCCCAGTCCTACCCTAAGGTTGGATTCCTTAGGCCAGAGTGGAGTCTTCACCCCTAAGAACTT
This sequence comes from Rhynchomys soricoides, assembly GCA_019843965.1. Classification (NCBI taxonomy): domain Eukaryota; kingdom Metazoa; phylum Chordata; class Mammalia; order Rodentia; family Muridae; genus Rhynchomys; species Rhynchomys soricoides. The sequence goes on along the minus strand of JADRCH010000349.1, from coordinate 413,168 downwards.
TGCTAGTCAAGGATCAGGGCAAACATGGATGCTCAGGCCTGACCAGAAGCTGGGCTCCTTTCCTTCTGCTTGAGGCTCAGGTCTGAGGCCCCTCAGTACACCCACAAACTGTGCAGTGACCTGTTTCTAAATAGATCTCATTTGGGCCATGACTTTGAACACGTGCCAACAGGCACTGGCCAAAAATAGACAGCTTACTGCACTGTTATTTTCATGACTTAAAAAAAAAAAAAAAAAAAAAAAGAACCTCGCATAGCAAGTATATTTATCCTGGGCCTTGCCTAGAATAACTACGCCTATTTACTGGGAGGGCGGAGACTGAGGTTGGTTTCAGGCTGGATCTGTGGGGCCCTATGGATGAGAACAGAAGGATCTTCTGCCTCTTAGGGACAGGCCACAAGCTTGCTACTCCTTTTGCCTTTTCTCACAAATGAATAGTGACCCTGGTTGTCCTATGTCCCACATTTTGGAAGGTCCTAGACCTGCTGGCCTTATCCCAAGCTTAGCTTCCGGGCTGGGCACCTCAGCCAGATTACTGCTCCCCCCCCCCACTTGAGACTGAGTTTCATGAGGCTGGCCTGAAACTGCTGATTCTCCTGCCTCCCGCCTCCTGCCTGCACCAGAGCTGAGAATACAGGTACCCACTATACTACCCCTAAGAGGTGGCAACGGTGCCTCCTCCCTCGACCCCCAAGGGCGGACTCACAAGCATGGACCGACATATTTTGTTGTTTTTGGTTTTTGTTTTGGTTTGTTTTAACTACCAGAAAAACAAATATTTGTTTATTTTGATAAAAAATAAGAAAAAGCTTATGTTCCCCTTAAGTAAGCCATGTGTTGCTTACTTCTGGATCCAGGCTGCCTGAGTGTAAATCCAGGCACTGCCACTTCTCATCTATGGCTCTGAGTCATGTGTTGAATGACTCCATGCCTCCTCTCCCTCACCCATGGACTAGAGGCTAACAATAGCTTCGACCTCACGGGACAGGCATGAGGCCTCATGTGCAGAGTGCTGGAAGCAGTCCCGGACATGCAGAATGAGTTCTGTTAAAAAACAAAAAAAAACCCCGCCATCCCTGAACCCTCAGACCAGGGAAGGCGGAGATGTATAGGTGGGGCACTCAGCTAGCCCCTAAAGTTCTGGGAGGAGAGGCCAGCACTGTGAGTCTTTTAAGGTTTTACTGTAGCTCAGATTGAGGGAGAAGACTAAGAGGATGGGGGACGGGAGGGGGAGAAGCCTTGAGCTTCAGCCACACACTCAAGTGCCACCTGTTCAATTCTCCCAACCCCAGGAACCCTGACAGCCACTAGCTGACCCTCAGAGCAAGCAAGTGTCCAGGTGCTTGCCCTGTAAGGAGAGGTGGCACTAGCTAGTCTGTGGGATTTGTTTCTTCATTTATAGATGAGGACTCTGAGGCTCAGAGATGAAGAGTGATTTCCCCAACGTCACATAGTATCGTCATACTTTATTAAGAGTGCAGAGTCAAACAGGGAATTACATCCAGGACCTTGAAAATGCTAGGCAAGAGCTTTATCCCTGAGGTACGCTAAGAGCATTCCTCCGTGTGATTTTAGTGCAAATTAGGATTAGTATGCTGTGATCTCATTCTAAGCGATTTATCTGTCTGTCTGTTTATCTATCTATCTTTACACTGAGTACTACATCCATGCCCAGAAATGCAAAGAATTGGTTGTCAAAAGGCTAAGGCAGGCAGGTGATTTTGAAGCAAACCAGTTCTATGTAATGAGTTCCAGGTCAACCAGGTTTATATAGTGAATTCCTATCTTAAAAAGGAGGAGGAGGAAGGGAGGAGGGGGAGGAGGAGGAAGAGGAAGAAGAAGAGGAGGGAAGGAAGGAGAGGAGGAGGAGGGAGGGGTGAGGGAGGGAGGGAGAGAGAGAGAGAGAGAGAGAGAGAGAGAGAGAGAGAGAGAACCATGAACAGAGGAAAACAAAGTGGAAAAGGGTTGTAATCTATGACACACCTGGGGGCATCTTATGGCAGGAAATGAATATTCCAAACCCAGTGAAATCTAGCTGACCCTCAGAGCAAGCAAGTGTCCAGGTGCTTGCCCTGTAAGGAGAGGTGGCACTAGCTAGTCACCCATTGCCAGGTGAGCACAGAGAGAAATAAATGCAGGCCATAGAGAGGCGAGCTGAGAGTTTCTAGGAAAAGAGAGCACACAGAAATGTAGCTTCTGGCATTTGGGTGCTGGTCAGCCTGAGTGTGCACACCTTCAGAAAAACACCCCGATCCGTGCCTCTTTAGACTTTAGGAACAAATACAAGCAACCTTCCCTGGCTGAACTAAAGGCAGATCCTCCAAGAGTACAGGTGTCACACATCCCTTCTGGGAATCTCACCCACCAAGGAAGATGAACTCACCCTAGGGTTAGAGACTTTAGCCCAGATTGTCTACAGCAGGTACAAATTCAGACCTTGTCTCAAAAACAGAAGCCAAACAAACAAAAGAGTAACATTTTGGGGCTAGAATGGTATTTCGGTGGTTAAGAGTGCCTACTGCTCTTCAAGAGAATCTGAGTTCAGTTCCCAGCACCCACACAGGACAGCTTACAAGTCTCTGTAACTCTAGTTCCAGGGAATCTATGCCCTCTTCAGGACTCCAAGGCTACTGCACTCAGGTGTACATAACCATACATGGACACACATACACACACACACACACACACACATACACATTTCCTGTTTTTTTTGTGTGTGTGTTTTGTGTTTGTTTGTTTGTTTGTTTTTTGGTCCAGGGCCTGTGTTTGTCCTTTATCTCAAGCCGTATCTTTATGTCTCTTGTTCCAAGGCAAAGAAAAAATATTTCCCTGTGTGAGTGATGCCCTTGTGACCTCCTGCATTGCAAAGCTTTGGTAAGATGGTTTTTAATAGGACATCTCGAGTTAATTGAAGTGTGTTGTGAAATGGTCGCTGTGGTTCCCTAAATAGCAAGTGTTGGCAGGGAACAATAAATTTGTGTGAACCACTACAAAAAAAAAAAAAGCCAATACAGAGAGAAAATAAATGTCAAGTTCCCAGTGTGGGGCTCAGCACAGCACATAGGTAAATGACTTTAAACAAGGAAGAAAAGGGGTTGGCACCTTCTCAGGAGAGAACTGGAGGATGGGCCACACCTAGGCCGGAGCATTTGCAAAATTTGACCTCAATCTTCCTACCTACTTTAAGAATCCACCAGGAAAGAATGCATGGGAAAGCCAAAGGGAGAGGCCCTGTGCCCCATTGTCTCAGCTGAGCTCAGGATTCCAGTAGTCTCTATCAAGGCTTCAGCTATGAGAATGGCATTACTGAGTTGGGCATTCTGGGCCAGTTAAGACACGTGCATCTGTCCCCACCAGTATGGCCTGGAACTGAGCCCAGGTTATCCATGGACACCTCATTGATCATCACAACGACCACTGAGGCTTCTGCATGCTCCCTAAGTGCCCATGTATGCACATCCCCAGCCCAGAGCAGACAAGGGCCCAGCAAGTGGTGTTAAGTGTGGGTTTTATTTTATTTTACTTTTTTAATGAGACAAGGCTAGTTATGCAGCTCTGCTTAACCTTGAATTCATGGCAATCCTCCTGCCTTAGCATCCTGGGATGACAGAGGTGAACTGTAACCCCAGTGTATGTGTAGATCTATTGGAGTTGATCTTCATGCCATACACAAGAAACACACAGATGCTTTTCTAAATGTATTAACTTCAACTGTAATGAGAGGGATCTTTTTTAAAAAAACAAAAACAAAAACCTTTTTTATGTTTACACTTTTATCTTCTTTTATCTAATTTTAGTAAATATTTTTTACTTTAAAATTCTTTTAGCCAGGCAGTGGTGGCACACGCCTTTAATCCCAGCACTTGAGAGGCAGAGGCAGGCAGATTTCTGAGTTTGAGGCCAGCCTGGTCTACAGAGTGAGTTCCAGGACAGCCAGGACTACACAGAGAAACCCTGTCTAGAAAAACCAAAAAAAAGAAAAAGAAAAAATAAAATTATTTTAAGATTTATTCTATTTTCTGTGTAAGAGTGTTTTGCTTGCATGTATGTATATGCAACATATTTGTGTTGCAGTCCAGGAATCGCCTCACAAACCACATGAACACTAATCTCAGTCAGTCAGACAGGGATAGTTTATTGAGCATATGCCCCAGGACTGACTGATCCACCAGGAACTAAACCATGACTCCTAGTCAAGATCCTGCATTGGTTTTTTGTTTGATTGTTTGTTTGTTTTTGTCTTTTGTTTGTTTTGTTTATAGGGGGTGGTTGTTTCTTGGTTTTTGTTTGTTTTTCTAAAGATTTATTTATTTAATTTTATGTATGTGAGTACTCTGTCACTCTCTTTAGACACACCAGAAGATAGCATCAGATCCCATTGCAGACTGTTGTGAGCCACCATGTGACTGCCGGGAATTGAACTCAGAACCTCTGGAACAGCAGTCAGTGTTCTTAACTGCTGAGCCATCTCTCCAGCTTCCCTACAGTGATTTTAAGCTCAAAATCCACAAACACCTGTGCCAAGTTATTTCACCAATCAGGATTTATGGATGGGGGATTTCCTTAGGAACATGTCTTTGTTGTACACTTCTGTTCTCAGTGGTTGGGTATTCAACTGTGGCAGGGGACTTGCCTTGTCTAACATTCATGCCTTAACTTGTCAATCAGGATGGGACTTGTCTAACATTCATGTCTTAACTTGCCAACCAGGTTATCAGTTACCCACGAACATGTCTCTTTCTGCCAAGGAGGATGTCAGTTCCCAGGGAGGTCTTGGGAACTTCAACTTTACTCAACCACTACTCAAAATGGAAGTCTTATTCCAAATAGTTTCTTTTATTGGTGCAGGTGTCTCTCTTATGTTTGGGGTCCATCCCAGGGGCAGCTCATGCCATAAAAGATTATACAGTGCAGGAAGTACTGCTGGGTGGTTGGTTCAGGTCCAAGCTTATTGTGGGTAACTCTACAAAGCGGTTTACTGACTTCCATCATGATTGGTTTCCAAGAGCACAGAATATGTAATCAATCTTGGCATTAGAAAGTTTCCTAGTAACAGCAGAAACATGTGAGAAAGTTTCTTTATAATGGCAGGCTAACCAGGTAACTGTTACCTAAGACTTAACATTTTACCTAGGCCTTAACATTCCATCTAAGCCTTAATAGTTTACCTAGGTCCTAACATTCTGTCTAGGCGTTAATACTGTGCCTAGGCCCTAATAGTATGTGTGCCTAAGGAGGTCAGAAGAGCCTCTGCAAGAGTAGCAAGTGCTCTGGAGCCTTCTATCCAGCCCCTACAATTTTATCTATCTATTTATCTGTCTATCTGTCTATCTATCTATCTATCTATCTATCTATCTGTCTGTCTGTCTATCTATCTATCTATCTATCTATCTATCCATCTATCCAGTTTTTGTTTTTCTGAGACAGGGTTTCTCCGAATAGCCCTAGCTGTCCTAGAACTAGCTCTTTGGACCAGGCTGGTCTTGAACTCACTGAGATCCACTTGCCTGTGTCTCTTAAGCAATGAGATTAAAGGTGTGTGCCACCACGGTCCAGTCCCAATCTTGTTTTATTTTAATTTACCTGTATGAGTATTTTGCCTGCACTTGCATGGCTTGTACTCACAGAAGCCAAAACAGGTGTTTTGGAACATATGTCCTGGAACTGGAGTTACAGTCAGTTGTAAGCTGCCATGTGGGTGCAGTGGACCCTGGGTCCTTTGCAGGAAGGAAGACCCAGAGCCTAGAACCAAGAACCAACTAAAGCCATCCAAGAAAGAAGGCCAGAGCTTGAGTCAACATGCCTAGTGTTAAACATATGGTGTTCCAGAATCACTGTGGACATGTGAAGTTCCACCCCCACACCCCTTTATTTGATTATATATTTTATTTTATTTGTTTGTGTGTATGTACAGGTGTGCACAGCCCACAGACTGTCGATGTAGCTCACTTGGTAGAGTGCTTGTATAGCATGTGTAAAGTCCTGGTTCTATTCCCCCCACTACAGAAATCATTTAAAAAAACAAAACAAAGTCCCACATATGTCAGGCAGCATTCTAGCCCTGATCTTTACCCCAGCTGCCTTGCCATGTTGAATGTCGGCAGATACTATGATCATTTTTCACTGGTATTGTTAGCATCTGGGGTTCAGGCATAAGAAGCACAGCTGTCCACTGGACAACCACCTTTTAGCATTCTCAACTCAGGCCAAAGGGGTTGGTGGCGTCTACACAGAAAAAAATTCAGGACTAAGCAGTTTATAAAGCAGAGATGGGGTTAAATACATATATACTACAGGGTGATGTAGAGATGGCTCAGCAGGTAAAGATACTTGCTGCCAAGGCTGTTTACCTGAGTTCAACCCATAGGACCTACGTGGTGGAAGGAGAGAAAGGACTCCTGGAAGTTAACCTCTGACCTCCTCTGTGTGCCTGAGGCTTAAGAGAAGGTGGTACGAGGCTAGAGAGATAGATATCTCAGTGGTGAAGAACATTGGCTGCTCTTCCAGAGGAACTGGGTTCAGTTCTCAGCACCCACATGGCAGCTCCAAGCTGTCTGCAAACTTCAGTTCCAGGGGATCTGACATCCTCACACAGACATACACTCAGGCAAAACACCAAAGCACATAAAATCAAAATAGATAAATTAAGAGAGAGAGAAAGAGACAGAGACACAGAGGGAAGGGGAGAAAGAGACTCAGAAACAAACACAAAACAAGCCGAGCCAGCCCAGCATGGATGTGGAGTTCATAAAGAAGAATCTCTGAACATAAGATTTATCCAACATGGATGCAGGCTCTAAAGGGAGGATGACTGCTCATGTAGGAATGTCATGGGTTTGTAGTTACTGTTTAAAGGGGGTTGTTCAAAACCCTAAATTAGGAACCAGACATTGTAGTGCATAGCTTTAAATCTCAGGACTTGAAAAGCAGAGGCAGGTAGATCAGTGTGAGTTCCAGGCCAGCCAGGGCTACATAGAGAGAGACCCTTGCCCCAAACAAGCAAAACGAACAAAGGTTAATGAGGTCCTCGGGTAGTTCCAGAGGGGAGAGTCCCAGCTGATAAGGTAAAGTCCAGTTCCCAGGGACACAGGAATGCCAGAGATCTTTACTGCAAACACAGTTAGGTTTTGTTTGAGATTCTCAAGCCCTGAGGCGAGAGGAATGAAGCCCCACCCAAGGTTTTATATATTCAAGCATTAAGCCTGGATCATTGCTTTATATAAAATATGCCAAGAGAATATTCCCAGTGGGTCAATAGCTTTTACAAGAAACACTGATTGTGTTGGAGTCCTTGCTTCCCCTGCAGGAGATAGGCTCTCCTCAGACTCTGGAGTGAGGAGTTCTTTTCCCTTTCAGTGTCCCCATAACTTTCCTGACATCTGTCTTGCCTCAGGTATGTGGGGCCTGAGAACCTAAAGCTGTACTCAGCTGAGATGTTTAGGGCAGTGGAAGATGGAGGGCTTCTGTAAGCAAGAGATGCAGGGACCTTGGAAGGCCAGAAGAGGGCATCATTTCTTGCCCAGAGCTGGAGTTACAGATGGTTTGTTTGCTATCTGAAAGAGTGCTGAAAACTGAATTTGGGTCTTTTGGAAGAGCAGTAAGTGGACTTTTTATTTGTTTGTTTTGCTTTTGAATTTATTTTCTTCTTTTTTTTGTTTCATTTTTTCTTTTATTGGATATTTTCTTTATTCACATTTCAAATGTCATCCTCTTTCCAGGTCTCCCCTCCAGAAACCCCCTATTCCACCCCTCCTCCCCCTGCCTCTATGAGGGTGCTCCCCTACCTACCCACCCACTCCTGCCTTCCCACCCTGGCATTCCCCTACACTGGGGCATCGAACCCCCATAGGACCAAGGTCCGCTCCTCCCATAGATGTCCAACAAGGCCATCCACTGCCACATACACAGCTGGAGTCATGGGTCCCTCCATGTGTATTCTTTGGTTGATGGTCCAGTCCCAGGGAGCTCCCGGGGGGGGGGGTCTGGCCAGTTAACACTGTTGCACCCCCCATGAGGCTGCCAACCCCCTCAGCTTCTTTAGTCCCTTCTCCAACTTCTCTATCAGGGACCCCATGCTGAGTCCAATGGTTGGCTGTGAGCATCCGCCTCTGTATTTGTCAGGCTCTGGCACCTCTGAGCCACCAAAGCAAACTATGGTGACTGGTCTCCAAAGATGACAATCAGTGAGTTAGGCCTGTAGGTGCTCATGTCTCTGGACAGTTTTCTCCCATGTGGGACCTAGGATGGTCCTACAGCTTTGCTTTAGCCAATAGAAGGAGGTGGAAGGGCTGGGCCAGCTCTGAGTTGTTGGTGAAGAAAGCCTAGCAGGGTCAGTTGAGGGAACCCTGAGCCACCTTGTACCAAGAAAGACAGCATAGAATGGCTTGGAGGGGAGGAGAGAAGACTGAAGCAGTTAGAGAAAGTCCAGCAGAGTTGACATCCCACCAATCCTGAGCTGCCAGCTACATGGATGTCAGGATTGACAGTTGCAGAGCACAGCTGGCCCCAGTCAACCTACAAAGCCCCAAGAAACAACAAAATAAAGGCATTTACTGTTGTCATCTATCTCTTTGAGAAAGGGTCTCCTGCAGCCAGGCTGGCCTTGAACTCCTGATCCTCCAGCCTCCATATCCTAAGTGCTGGAATTATAGGCACCTATGCAACACCAGGTAGCTGCTCAAAACCTTTTTTTTTTATTATTGTTGTTGCTTTACATTTTATTTTGTGTGTGTGTGTGTGTGTGTGTGTGTGTGTGTGTGTGTGTGTGTTTGGGTTGCTGCATGCATGTTGAGGTCAGCTGACAACTTTCTGGAGTTGATTCTCTTTCTCGTAAGAGTTGGTTCTTTTTCTACCACATGAGTTCCTGGGATTAAGTGCAGGTCATCAGACTTGGGAGCAAACCTGTTTAATCACTGATTCATCTTCTGACCAAAATGATTGGTTTGGTTTGGTTTTTGAGACTGGGTCTTACTCTGTTGCCCTGGATGACCAGGAACCTGCTCCAGCAGGCCTCTAACTCACAAGTGCTGGAACTAAGGTCTGTGCCACCACGCCTAGCAATGTTGGTAATTCTTTTCTTTCTTTCCTTTTTTCTTTTTAGATTTACTTGTATCTTATCTCATATATGTGTGTTTGTTTGTTTGTTTGTTTTGCCTGTATGTCTGTGCCATGTGCATGCAGAGTGCCCATGAAAGTCAGAAGAGGCCATTGGCTCCCCTGGAACTGGAGTCACACAGATGGTTGTGAACCACTATGTGGGTTCTGGGAACTGAACTGGGATCCTCTGCAAGACTAACCAAAGTACCCTTAATCACAGATCCATCCCTCTAGCTCCAAGCTGGTAATTTTAAGCCATTAGATTATGGGATATTTAATATGCAGCAATAAATCACTGTAGTACCACTTTATTTATTCAGAGAATCAAGAACAAGGATACCACTAAAGGTGTCCTGCTGTCAGTGTGAGGCCAATGTGGGCCACAGAGCAAAACTGTGCCTGAACAAAGCAGCAAGACCATGATATCTTCAGCTAAGGGTAAGGGGGAGCTTCCCCAGAGTCAGTGAAAGGAGAGTCAAGAACCGGTAGTTGAGGACTCCCAGTGTCTAACGGTCAGTTCCACAGAGCATACAGAGAGCCAGCAGGAGATGGGGCTATCCTGACAGTACAAGGCAAGAGAGGCAAGACAGAGGATGCAGAAAATGTGACCAACCAAATCTTTCCCCAAATTTCAGAAGTCTAGTCACAGGAGGACTGCAGACATTTATTGAGGTGTGTGGTGTGGCCTCTGGGAATCCATTTCAGTTTTCCTTCTGTCTCTCTTTCTCTTGTGTGTGTGGGGGGGGGGAGGCAGGAGGACAGACAGACAGACAGAGAGAAAGTCTGCCACCTGTGTGAAAGTGCCCTGGGGGTCCAGGGTTTAGTCACACTCCCTGAAGGTGGAGTTATAGGCAATTGTGAGTTGGTTAAAGTAGGTGCCGGGAACTGAACTCTGGTCACGTGTAAGCTAGTATTCTTAACCCCTGAACCATCTTTCCAGCCTCTTCTTAGTTGTTTTTCGCTTTTCGTGTATTTTAAATGTAAGGGGGTGGTTTGTTTGGTTGTTTTGAGGGGGTTGTTTGTTTGTTTGCTTTCGTTTTGTTTTTAGTTATCTTGATGGTATATTCCGTTAATCCCTGTACTCTGGAGGAAGAGACAGACAGATCTCTGTGAGCTTGAAACCAGCTTGGTCTACATAACATGTTCCAAAACAGCCAAGGCTACAGGGTAAGAGACTCAATCCCAAATAAATAAATAAATGTACATTTTAAAAATAATTAATTTATTTTTATTATCTGTGCATGAGTGTTTTGTCTGTATGTAGGTATGTGCAAGATGTGTGTGCCTGGAGCCAGCAGAGGCCACAAGAGGATGCCAGAGCCCATGAAATTTGTTTCGCATGGTTGACAAGTCACTGTGTACGTGCTGGGAATCAAACACAGGTCCTTTCCAGGTGCAACCAGTGCTCTTCACCACTGAGCCATCTCTCCACCCATATTTATTGATTTTTTTAAAAAATATTTATTCATTCAAGTTGTAACCTGTGTGTGTGTGTGTGTGTGTGTGTGTGTGTGTGTGTGTGAGATATGCATCATCACGTGAGAGTGTCCAATTGGCCAGGGCAATAACCTCCTGTTGGCTTGTATGTATGTATGTATGTATGTATGTATGTATGTATGTATCAGACAAGGCAACAGGGCCTTGCTACACAGCCGTGTGTGTGTGTGTGTGTGTGTGACATGCATCATGTGTTCAGACGCATGTAGAGGCCAGAAGAGGATGTCAGGTCCCCTAGACTTGGAGTTAGAGGGTGCACTGAATTGACTAAAGGTCATTGAGAAGAGGAGCGAATACTCTTAACCACTGAGTTCTCTCTCCAGCCCCACAGGATTATCTTCCAAATATCTATCTATCTATCTATCTATCTATCTATCTATCTATCTATCTATCATCTATCGTGCGTGTGTATGTGTGTATGAGTTTGGTCACCAGTGTGTCATAGTACACATGTAGGAGATAGAGTCAGTTCTCTCCCCTTGCCATGGATGCTGGGGATATACTGAGGTCTCAAAGCACACTGGCCAGTGTTTTTCACCGACTGGGCCTTCACACTTGCTCTTTTGTTTTCAAGCTGATCTTGGCTGCCTCTCCATCCTCCCAGTTCAACTTTCTGAGTGCTAGAGTTCAGGCCTGTGCCACCATGCCTAGTCAGAACAGAGTCTTAGGAGAGCATATGTCCAGGCAACCAAAGCATAGGGGCTGAATGACCACTCCAGGTGGCCTCAGTATGTCATCATGTTATCAAGGCCTCTAGCAAAAGGCACATCCATGAGAAGGAAGAAATGTGTAAAGAGTGGCAAGGGACCATCCTCACCTTTCTGTTAGCCATGTCTTTTGGGTTGAGAATAGAGTTTTGAGGGATTTCTAGGCAGAGAAGAGAAGAGAAGAGAGAGAACAGAAATGGAGTCTGAGTCTCCTTTTTGCCACAGTTCTTTCCATGGCCCCTGGAGACCTGGGGTGGATCTACGGGGTAGGCGAAGGATCAACAGAACCTTTGGTTTAGCTGGACGAGAAGTCTTCCAGACACTGACAGAGAAAACCTCAAGGCAGGCAGAGGCACCTTTAGAAAGCAACCTTAGGGCAATGATGCTCGAGGGAGCATAACAGCTGAAGTGATTACCTGCAGGAAAGAAAGCAGGGACACAGGAAGAGTAAGGAACTGTGCTGCCCACTCTTTTCCTATCTGTGGGGTAGACGGAGGAAGAGGAAGAAGAGGAAGAGAAGAAGAGGAGAAGGAGGAGGAAAAAGAGAAGAGGAGGAGGAGAGGAGGAGGAGGAGGAGGAGGGGAGGAAGAGGAGGAGGAGGAAGATAGAAAGATACAAAGAGTGTCTGAAGGCCCATGATTGGCTTGCATATTGGCTACAGTTCTCAAGTCCTCTAGGCCGGCAGCTCCTCGGATGAGTTCAAGGGTCGTATGCAAGCCACTGGACACCTCAGCTGCCTCAAGCATGCTATTATCTGAGATCCAATCTTTGGATTGTCCTAGTTTGGTCCTCTGTTTCTGTGATAGAAAACAAAAGCAAATTGGGGTGGTAAATGTCCATTTAGCCTATTCGTTCCAATCACAGTCCATCACTGAGGGAAAAGTTAGGGCAGGAACTCAAGTAGGAGCAGAGGTAGGAACCACGGAGGAACAATGTTAACGGACTTGTTCTCCGTGGCTTGCTTAGGTTACTTTCTTTTACAATCCAAGACCACCTGCCCAGGAGTGTCACTGCCTACTACAGCCTGGGCTCTCCCACATCAATCATTAATCAAGAAAATCCCCTACAGACATCCCCATAGGCCCATCTGATGGAGGCAATTCCCCAGTTGAGGTTCTCTCTTCTAAAGTGATTCTAGTTTGGAACAAGTTGACGTGAACTGACCAGCACAGATTAACTGAGCCTCTGCAGTCCAGAAAGGTAAATCCACACTCCAAATGTACATCGATCCATGTCAAGATGACTTACTTATCCTTCTGGGTTAAAAAAGATCTCCCATCATTACTTTGTCACCAAGTGCTGCGGTCTTCCTTGAAGGATGGCAATCATACTGAGGAATCCATTTCAACCTTTGTTATTGGTAAATCAGACATTCCCACTGGCAGTGCCTAGACATTTTAGTGAATTCAACCTCTAACCCTGCCATGTGGGTCCTTTGTTCATGAGCCCACCAGTGAGGTTAGTGACAGAGGCCTGTTTGAGCACAGGCTGACTCACTAAGCCTGCTTAGGTGGTCCCAACCAGTGATGGATGCTGGTTGGTGACATAGACATGAGATGCAAACATTTTCACACTTTGTCGCAGTCCATTTTCTATTACTATATCAGAATACCATGGACTGAGTAATTTATAAAGGAGTTCTGCCCAAAGTGATAGAGGCTGGGCAGCCCACAGGCTTGGTGCTGGATCAAGCATACAGCCTCAGCCTCACAAGCAGGTAGAAAGCAAAGGAGGAAAGTAACCCAGGAAGAGGGTGGGGACAGAACTGGGCATTTTTACAACAACCTAGTCTGGAAATAACCAAGGCCGTAAACAACACCATTATTCATTCATGAGACAGACTCCATCCTCACAATTCAGACCCAGCCTCCACACCCAAACTAGACAAACCCATCCACGGGTCTTCCCAACTAGGCAAACCCATCCACGGGTCTGCCCAACTAGGCAAACCCATCCACGGGTCTGCCCAACTAGGCAAACTCATCCACGGGTCTGCCCAACTAGGCAAACTCATCCACGGGTCTGCCCAAATCACATTTTCCAGACCCCCTCCCCTCTGATCCTATTGCATTTCTCTTTTGATTTTGTCTAATCCTTTTATTACATTTATTTATGGGTGTGGCGGGGGGCATACCACTACACAGATGCATAGGGCAGAGGATTAGCACTTGAATTGGTTCTTTCTCTCCATCACGTGGGTCTCAGGCTCCTGAGCTGGAGCTTGCCCCAGAAGGATGTTTGTGCACACTGCCCTGAAGCTGAGCCTGTTGATAGATCACTTATTTTTGTCTTGATTGGTTACTTCAGCACCTTGTCTGGTCTCAGTTTGCATAACATACCACACACACTCATCTGTGAGTCAAACACGGCCCTAGCTGGCTGCCAGTGTGAGGAGACCTGACTATAGCCAGGGTAACGGGAGGAGACATACTGGCATGGTGCTGATCCGGGGGATGAGGCTACTTCAGGGGTCTTAGGAAGCTTACTTGTGCCCTGAGACCCTACTAGAGCCTGATCTCACCTGTACTGTCTTACTACGGAATACTGCAAGGCCACATGGTATAATGCTTCCTAGGCCTGTGACAGGCTAAAAAGACAGTTAAAACCTATGGTCAGATGTCCATGTCTCTGAGGGACAACACTACAAGTTTCTCTGTCTTTTTTTCTTGAAGTCCTATTTATTCATTATTTTTATGTGTTGGTGCCTGGGTGAGTTTATGTGTATCACATATGTGCAAAAGCCTTTAGAGGCTAGAAGAGAAGGCATCAGAACCCCTAGAATTGGAGTTACACACAGGGAACTGCCACATGAGTGTTGGAACCCGAACCTGGGTCCTCTGCAAGAGTAGCAAGCACTCTTAACTGCTGAGCCATCTTCCCAGCACTGAGAAGCTTCTCATGCCACAGACTGAATGGCCTTGCTCAGAACTCTAGAGATGTAGACAGTGTCTGCCACACCACAGATCCCACTGTGACAAAACAATGTAAGAGAAGAAAGATTTATCTTGGCTCACTGTTTTGTTTTGTTTTGTTTTGTTTTTTCAAGATAGGATTTCTCTATATAGCCCTGGTTGTCCTGGAACTCACTCTGTAGACCAGGCTAGCCTCAAACTCAGAAATCCGCCTGCCTCTGCCTCTCGAGTGCTGGGATTAAAGGTGTGTGCCACCACTGTCTGGCCTTGGCTCACTGTTTTAGAGGGGTTCAGTCCATCACAGCTGGGAAGGGAATAAGAAACAGCTCAACGGTGGTAGTGGAAGTGTGTGTCTAAGGCTGTTCACATCACAGTGGTCCAGAAAAGAAAAGGCCAAGCCAGAGCTTGGGTATACCCTTCGGAGGCAAGACTAATCTTCCACCAGTGAGGTCTCATGTCCTGTTGCTCCCACAACCTCCCAAAGGAGAACCTCGGAAACAAATGGGAGCTGTGTATAGAGGGGCATTTCCAGTTCATCAACACTCTAATAGCATTCAGTCTTCCAGATGACATGGAGAGCTGCTTATACCAAAGCCTGGAGTGACTGCAGAGCTCTTGTTTGCTCTGGGATCTGCTCAAAACCCTTATTGCTCAGAAAATTAATTACAGGAACAGATCACTCCTCAGTAGGTATGGACCGCATCCAGGATTGCCAGGGAGGTCCAAAGCCTCATTCAGTCAAGTTCCTCATATAAAATAGAGCAGTGCTAACATGTCACCTGGGCATAAATTCTCATATGCTTCAACCCTTTAGAGCAGTGGTCCTCAACTTTCCCTATGCTGTGACCCTCTAATGCAATTCCTCATGTTGTAGTGATACCCAACCATAACATTAGTTTTTATTGCTACTTTGTAACTTTGCTATTGCTATGAATCATAATATAAATATATGTGTTTTTGGATGATCTTAGGAGACCCTGTGAAACGGTTACTCGACTCCTCAAAGGGGTAACAACCTACTGCTTTAGAAGATTGCATAATTCCTCCAATGTAAATGGTACATAAACAGTTGTTATAATGGATTGTTTGGGGCATTGGAATAGCAAAAAAAAATGTGTACATGCTCTATACAGACCCAGGTTAGACTTGAACTCACAACAATCCTGCTTCAGATTCCTGAGTGCTGGAATTACAGGCATGAGCTGCCACACCTGATCAGATGCAAGCATTACCTTTCCCAACGCTTTCAATCTGTGGTTCATTGAATTCAGGAGTGTAGAACTCATAGATGTAAAAGGTTGGCTGTATTCCTGAGAACAAAGAGTGGTGACTCTGGACCCTTAAGATGTCTATGAGTGTTGCATTTTCTTCCAAGGGAGGCACGGGAATGGTTACTGCCCAATCCTTCAGAGAGAACACTCTGTCTGCTCATGTCCATAACATCTATTGTGCTTTGCTTTTAATTTAATTTAATCTAATTACTTACTCATATATTTTGAGACAGGATCTATGTAGCTCTAGCTGACTTGGAACTCTCTATACAGGCCAAGCAGGTCTTGAACTCAGAGTCCCACCTGCCTCTGCTTTCTGAGTGGTGGGATTAAAGATGTGAGTCACTATACCTGGCTTGTACTTTATAAAAAGAAAAGAAGGAAAGAAGGAAGGAAGGAAGGAAGGAAAGAAGAAAAAACAAAACTATTTTTATTTTATACGCCTTCATGTGTGCGGTACCTGTAGAGGCCAGAAGGGGGCATCTGATCTCTCTGAAACTAGAGTTATAGGCGGTTGTGAGCCACCCCATGGGTGCTGGGACTTGAACTTGGGTCCTCTAGAAGAGCAGCCAGTGCTCTTAACTGCTAACATGTCTCTCCAGCACCCTCAGCCTAATTCTTAAACACAGTAACTCAGGAGTAGAGAGATGGCTCAGCAGTTAAGAGTACACATAACTCTTCCAGAAGACCCAGGTTTGCCTCCCAGCACGCATTTCATGTGGCAATTTTCAACCCCTGTAGTCGTCTTCAGGGGGTCTGGTGCTCTCTTTTTGCCTCCATGGACACCTGCCACACAGACAAATACAAATGAATACAAATTAACAAAAGTGGGAAATCAAAGTCAACGTAGAAAGTGTTAGCTTTTACTCCTGGCAGTGTTTGGACAGGCTCTCCCTTCCAAGCTATACAGTGGTACATTTCATTATTCGATTTGATTCCAGGATTGTACTGAAAAGGAGAAAGAGGAGATCATCAAAGAGGCAGAAAATAAGTTGTACCCAAAATGAAAACACTTACTCCCCCCCAAACCAGAGCATCCTGAGGCTTCTTGAGGCTTATAAAAATAACATTTTCCCTTACCTAGACAGGTTTTCCCTGTGTGTACATAGCCCAGGCAAGCCTAGAACTCATTATGTAGTCCAGGCTAGACTTGAACTCCAAATCCTCCTGACTTAGCCTCTCCTGGATGTAATCCTCTGCTGGTATTATATGCAAGCATCACCACCTTCAGTTCAGAGATACACAGATGTACCAGTGAGGGAGCAGTCACTAGCAATTCTCAGGCAAGTCACCTCCCAGTCTCAGTTTCCTCACCTGTACAATGGGTATAATAATAGTACCTAACCCCTATATCTTGCTCAACTCTGAAACTCCAAAGTACTTGATACAATGTATCATTTGACAAGTACAGTCTGCATTAATTAATTAGTGGCTTTGAGAATTAAATAAGATGACACATACAGCCCACAGTACATGTCAATCATATACTGAAAAAATTCCTATCTCTTCCACCCCAACAAGATCTCACTTATAAACCCAGGCTGGCTTTGGAACTCACTATGTAGCCCAGGCTGGCCTCAAATTGGCAGTAATCCTCCTACCCCAGCCTCCCTAGTGCTGGGCTCACAACAAGTGCCACCACACCCAGCTCATGCCTGCCTCCTGACTCAACAGCTCTACTTGTAGAATTGAAAACAATACTAACAATTTAGGTAATTAAGGGAATAAATGAACAATTATGATAATCTTATTCAGGTGATGGTAATTAAGGCCACACCAACAATTTAGACATAAGGGTGCCACTGGAAAGACAAGTGCCTATCTTTTGAGGGTACCACACAAAAAGTCACACATGTTGGGGGTGGTGGTAAAGATGCCTTATGTAGCCCAGGCTGGCCCTCAATCATATATGCCTGAGGATGGCCCTAAACTCCTAATCCTCTGAGCTCCATCTCCTGAGTGCAGGTGAATATCACCATCACCATAGTTTTAGTCAGAGCTTCCTGAACGCAAGCTACAAACAGGGCTACAACCTCAGCCCATAGAGAGACTCTGTAGATGATGTACCTAAGGAACAGTCCTCAGAGTGGGTCTGGGAATAGCAGTGTCAATGCTACTTGGGAATGTGTTAAAATGTAAATTGTTCACATTTTAAAAATATTTTTGTGTTTAGTATATGTGCATGTACACACTCATGAACGCATTGCTTTGTGTGGAGGCCAGAAACTAGTGTCAAGTTTTCTCCTTGGACTTCGGTCTTTGAGATGGAGGTCTCTCACTGAGCCTGCAGCTCATTGATTCCTATAAGCTGGGTAGCCAGTGAGCCATCCTCCTGTTTCTGCACCCTCAGTGCCTGGGTCACAGATATCAACACCATGGCCTTACCTGAAGGCTGGGAGTGGCTAGGCCTTAGCGTTTGCCTAGCAAGCACACTACTGACTGAGCCATCTCCTTACTGCCCTTAATTTGTTTTTTGTTTCTTTTGAGAGAGGGCCTCACTCTTTAGTGCAGACTGGGATGACATGTACTGTTTAGCTCAGGCTATCTCAGCCCTCTGATGTGGTTAGATACTAGACATAAGGCACCACTCCTAGTTTAAGACTTGCTTTTAGGCAGGGAAGTTGTCCTTTGACCACTGATCTGTGTGTGGCAAGTGTACACACATACAAACACAAATCATACATACACACATAAATAAATAAGTGGTTTATATATGTTTTCTTTTAATAAGGTGATTGTGATTGGGTCCAAGTTCAAGGACCACAAGCCCTAAGATATTTCTAGAGTGTTTCCTTATCAAAGAAAATATGGATATTTTTAATGTTTTTTTTGTTTTGTTTTGTTTTGTTTTTGAGATAGGGCTTCTCTGTGCATCTCTGGTCTTCTTGGAACTCACTCTGTAGACCAGGTTACTCCTAAACTCACAGCACAGAAATCTGCCTGCCTCTGCCTTCCAAGTGCTGAGATTTAAGGGGTAACTTTCTTGGCTCAAGCACGCTTTACTAACTAGTAGAGAAAATGCCCAACAAACTAGCTGTGGTAGATGATGCCTGTAACCCAGCACTCAGTGGTTGATGCAGACAACAAACTAGCTGTGGTAGATCATGCCTGTAACCCAGCACTCAGTGGTTGATGCAGATTGGTTGTAAATTTGAGGTCAGTCTCGGCAATACAGCGAGACTGTCTTGAAATTAAACTGCTGGGCGTGGTGCTCAGTGGGTGAGGGTGTTTACTGCTGAAGACCTGAGAGAGACCCCAGGACCCACATGGTGGGGGAGAACGGACTCCTTCAAGATCTCCTCCAGCCACCAGATATGCACTTCAATGAAAAATACTGTAAAAAAAAATGTATAGTCATTTGTTTGTTTTGTTTTAATTTAAAAAGATGATCGAACCCTTGACTTTGGGTCTTTTCTCAGCAAAGGAAGCTGACTTTTTTATGTGTTTGTATTAGTCCTTGGGGTGGCAGTTGAGACAGAGTCTCACTCTGTAGCCCTGGCTAACCTGGAGCTTGCTAGGCTTCATCTCACAGGGATCCAGCTGCCCCTGTCTCTTGAGTGCTGGGATTAAAAGCCACTTTTGCCAGGTCTGAAAGGGTGTAGCCCAGACTCCTGACTCCACCCCTTCAGCATATCTTACCAGCTTGTCCCACCACAACCAGCTAGTAAGCTGATTTTTAAAAAGATTTTTAAAAACTTTTTTTTTTTCGGTTTTTCGAGACAGGGTTTCTCTGAGTAGCCCTGGCTGCCCTAGAACTCACTCTGTAGACCAGGCAGGCCTTGAACTTGGAAATCCACCTGCCTCTGCCTCCCAAGTGCTGGGATTAAAAGTGTGCCACCACTGCCCGGCCTTTAAAAACTTTTTAAAAGATATTTTATGTGTATGACTATTTCACCTGCACCATGTTGTGGTGGTTTGTATATGTTCAGCCCAGGGAGTAGCACTATTAGAAGGTATGGCCTTGTTGGAGTAGATATGTCACTGGGTGTGGGCTTTAAGACCTTCATCCTAGCTGCCTGGAAGTCAGTATTCTGCTAGCAGCTTTCAAATGAAGATGTAGAACTCTCAGCTTCTCCTACACCATGCCTGCCTGGATGCTGCCATGTTCTCGCCTTGATGATAATGGACAGAACCTCTGAACCTATAAGCCAGCCCCAGTTAAATGTTGTCCTATATAAGTGTTGCCTTGGTCATGGTGTCTGTTCACAGCAGTAAAACCCTAACTAAAACACATGTAAATTCTTGGTGCCCATAGAGATCAGAAGAGAATGTTAGATCTCCCAAACTGGAAGGAGAGGTATGGATAGGTATGAGCTGCCACATGGTACTGGGAATTAAAACCAGAGCTTTATAAATGCTAGGCAAGCCTTTGCCCACAAAACACATTCTCGGGCCCCAAGATAACTTAAAAGATGTATTTGATTTGTAAAGATGGATTTTTATGTGTCTCTGTGTATGCCATGTGTATGCAAGTGCCCACAGAGGCCCGTTGGAACTCCCAGAGCTGAAGATATAGGAAGTCATGATCCTGCCCGATGTGGCCTCTGGGATATAGGAACTCAGGAGACTGCCCAATGTGGCCTCTGGGATATAGGAACTCACAAGCCTGCCCGATGGCCTCTCGGAACTGAACTCAGGTTCTGCAGGAACAGTATGGGCTCTTTCTTTTTTAATGTACTTATTTATTATTTAAATACTGATCTTAAGCCCCTCCCTTCTATCCTCCCAGTCCTACCGTTCCCCCACCTCCAAATCCCTTCCCCCACTAGCCCCTCTCCTTCTCAGAAAAGTGGAAGCCCCCATTGGGTACCACCCCACTCTGGGATATCCAGTCCCAGTAGGCCTAAGCACAGCCTCTCCCACTGAGGCCCAACCAGGCAGTCCAGTTACTGGGAGGGGATCCAGTGGCAGGCAACAGTCAGAGACAACCTCCTCTCTAATTGTTAGGGGACCCACATGAAGACCCAGCTACATATCTGCTACCTACAGATGTGTAGGGTCTTGGTTCTGTCCCTGCATGTTGTCTGGTTGGTAGTTTAGTCTCTGTAAGCCCCCGTGGGCCCAGGTTAGTTGACTCTGGAGACCCATAGCCAAACATCAGTATGGACTCTTTTTTTTTTTTTTTTCTCATACTTTATTTACATTTCAAATGTTTCCTCCTTTCCAGGTCTCCCCTTTGGAACCTCCCCATTCCCTCCTCCCTCCCCCTGCCACTATGGGGATATTCCCCCACCCACCCACCCACTCTCTTCCCTCCTTGGCATTCTCCTATACTGGGGGATCTAACACCCTCAGGCCCAAGGACCTCTGCTCCTCCTGATGGCTAACAAGACCCTCCCAGTATGGACTCTTAATCCCTAAGATGTGACTCTTCCCTAAGGTCATTCCTTAATGGAGACATTAAGGACATTAATGTTACCCAATGGAACTGCTTCCTTCTCTCTCTCTCTCTCTCTCTTTCTCTCTCTCTCTCCTTCAGGTCAGGGGATATCATAAAATAAAACTGTTGCCAATATTGTCATGTGTACATTTTGCCAAATTTCAAATTTCAAATTTTAATTGCTGTATCAGAGAAAAAAGATGTTTGGAGACAGGGTTTCCTGGAAAGTCCAGCAGACTTCAAACGTGGTTTGATGCGGAGGGTAGCCTTGAACTTCTGCCCCTTGTCTTCACCTACCAAGTGCTGGGATTACAGGCACACATCACCACACTGTCCAGGAGGGACATTTTATGACTCCTGCTAGTAGTACCCATAGTAGTGCTTTCTTGAAGTGAAGCTCCCAACACAACTGCAAGTTCCTCTAGAGCAACTTGCTCTTACTTCAAGTTGGTTTGCTTCACTTGTTAAAGAAAATACTTACCTCCCCAGTGTTTTAACATTAATTTATCTGGTTATTAGAGACAATAAACAGCTTCACACCTTTAAAAATAAGCTTTTAAAATAAGAATAAAAATGACAGGTTGGGCACACCTTTAATTCCAGCACTCAGGAGACAGAAGCAGGCAGATCTCTGTGAGTTCACGGCCAGCCCAGTCTACACACTGTGTTCCAGGCCAGTCAGAGCTACAAAGTAAGATCCTGTCTCAAAAAATAAAATAAATTAAAATATGGTTTTAAATATTTCTTTTACAAATTGGATTGGGGAAGAAATCTGGATGTCATCCTGTCTAGTCTCTGTGAGTCTCAGTTTCTCTCTCTCTCTCTCTCTCTCTCTCTCTCTCTCTCTCCCCGTGAGTCTCAGTTTTTTCTCTCTCTCTCTTAAAGACTTATCTTGTTTTTAATTACATGTAGATCAGCATGTAGGGGAGTGGAGAGGGAGTATGCAGGATATGCATGTGGTGAGCATCCATGCAGTTCCCTCAGAGGCCAGAAAAGGGCATTGGATCCAGAAAAGAAAAGAGCTGGAGTTCCAGGCCACTGTGAACTATACAGTGTGTGTGCTGGGAATCCAATGGCAGACCTGTGCAGGAGTTTAACTGAGCCAGCTCTCCAGCCCAGAGTCTCAATTTCTTTCTCCATTTGTTAGCCAGATTCCTGTTACTTTGATAGTTCTGTAGAGAATCGAATTTAAAAAGAGGAAAGCTTCGTTCTGGCTCACGGTCTCAGACATTTGGGTCTGTGATGAGGACAGACATTGAAACTGGAGCCAGACAAAGGAGGCCGGTTGCAGAGACGGTGCAAGATCGGCAGAAAAGGGCTGGTGCTGGGTAGCGGATTCCTCAGAATCCAAACTTTCCTTCCAGGGTGGGGGCCCTCGGGAGATCACGGAGGTAAACAAGAGGTCACATTCTGGGAAAGTGGAAACTTGCAAGAATCTGAAAGGCCCTTCCTTAGCTTTCCAGAAGGAATAAACAGCTGTTGGTGGGGACTGAGCAGCCCAGCTGCAGAGAGGAAATATCTTGGACCTGTCAACTGCCTGCATGTTGTGCAGAGCGCTCCAGGGTTGCAGCTTTTGTGAGTCGTCACCCTGTTGGGTCTTTTTTGGTGATGCAGCTGTTTTTGAGCCAAACCTGGTTCTGTTAGTAACCCCTCACCCACACTCCTGTTAGCAAACCAATAAAACCTCATTAGTTTAATC
>JADRCH010000349.1:361839-390596 GCA_019843965.1 Rhynchomys soricoides | reverse complement strand
GGAAAAGTCTGCCACACACAAGGACTAGTCCAACTAGTCCACACACAATGATCTAACGGCTATCCAAGTAGGCCCCGCTTCTTAAAGGTCCCAGCACCTCCTGCTAGTGCCACAGGGCCTGCCAAGATCCAGGCAGCAATGCCTGCACATTCAACCATGGAGCCTTAGCCCAATCCTTTGCAGCAGATTCTTCCTGTGTTGTTAATATTCCACAGGATTTACCTAATACTTATTTACCCGATACTTGTCTGTTTAAACAGCAAACCTGAGAATGGTCATTGCCACCCAAATCTTCCTGTTTTTACATCCTGAAGTCTCAGCATGCTCCAGGCAAATTACCTGCCTTAATTGCCTCTGCGCTTGAGAGGAACACAGGGGTGGGGGGTGGGGGGTGGGGGGTAGGGGTGGTGTTTGGAGTCATACAGAAAAGACCAGGGAAGAAAGGAGATCCAGGCTCAGCACCCCAGCCGTGCACATCTGACCTCATGTTCAGGAGAACTCCACTTTCCCACAAAAGGTCAAGGACACCCAAGGCTCAATGGAGCAGTCCTGCCCCAAGCAGGTGCAGAGCTGAAACCCATCAACTGAGTCTTAGAAACTTCCTGCTCAATGTTTTTCTGTTGCTAGTTTCCTTAGCGGGTCACTGGTTAGTACTCCCTCTTGTGTCCAGAAGAGCAAAGTTCATGGCTTCAAACTTTCCCCACTACTTCCCTCCTGCCCTTTCCCTCTCTCTCTCTCTCTCTCTCTCTCTCTCTCTCTCTCTCTCTCTCTCCCTTCTCACTCATCTCCCTCTCTCTGTCTTTCTCCCTCTCTGATTTTCCCTTTTAAAATTTTTTTAAAGGTCCTATTTTTCACTCTCTGTATTGTGTATCTTTGTGCTGTTATGTGTGCGTGTGAATGCAGGTGGCCTCAGAGACCAGACATGTTGGATCTCCCTGGAGCTGGAGTTACAGGTCCTTGTGAGCTGCCCAGTGTAGGTGTGGTGAGCAGAACCTGGGTTCCCTGGAAGAGCAATATGCACACTTAATCACTAACCCATCTCTCTACTTCCAGACCTTAATTTTTATCATGGAACACATAGGAAAGTATCCAGAAGTCTGGCATGGCACACGCCTTTAATCCCAGCACTCAGGTTTCTGAGACAAGAGGATTTGAATCTGAGGATAACCTGTGCTACCTGTAAATACTGTATCTTAAAAACCAAAGAAATAAGCCAGGAGTGGTGGCCCTTGGGAGGCAGAGGCAGGTGGGTCTCTGTGAGTTCAAGGGCAACCTAGTATACAAATAGAGTCCAGGACAGCCAGGGCTTTGTTACACCAAGAAACCCTGTCTTAAAAAATCTAAACAAACAAACAACAAAGAAATAGGTCTTTGCCATTACCTTATTGAATCAGACACTGACTGTCCAGGAAATCGTTCCTCTCCCATAACTGCAGGAGTGTGCCTGAGTCCTTTTGCTTTGGGATTAATTAGCAAAACACTTATCTTTAAACAAAATGGGAAGTTTATATAAATAAAGCCATACATTTTCATTCAATATCATGTTTGCAGGCACTGGAGAGAAGGCTCAGCGTTGAGAGTGATTACTGATCTTGCAGAGGCCCAGAGTTCAATCCCCTGCATCCATTGGGTGACTAGTTCACTACTACCAGTAGCTCCAGCCCCAGGAGATCTACACCCTCTTCTGCTTCCAAAGGTACCCAGCCTCATGTACACATACTCACATGTAGACAATTACACATAATTATAAAGAATTAAAATGATCTATCAAATCATGTTGTGAGATCCATCGTTGCTATTGTGTGAAAATGTGTTTTCTCATTTTCTTTTAAAATTAATTTTTAGTGTGTGAGTGTATGATGTGGGGGCTCAACTGTCTATGCCACAGTGTAGACATAGGGGTCAGAGGACTATGCTATGGAGTTGGTTCTCCCCTTCCACCATGTGGTTCCTGGGGATACAATTCAGTTTGCTAGGCTTGGGAGCTAAGCTCTCTTACCTGCTAAGTCATCTTGCTGGTCCTGATTATTTGTATTGTTGTATAATATTTCAGTATATGACTATACAAAAATTTCTCCTTCATTCTGCTCATGGATATTTGGACTACTTTCAGATTGGGGCTGTCTTGCACAGCGCTGCTTCGAATGTTCTAACTGTCCTTACTCTGTGCTTCATGAAGCTGTGCCTTTCTCTCAGATACCTATGTGACAGTGTATCTCTGACTGTACTAGATAATGTCAGAGTTTTCCAAAGTGGCTGAACAAATGCCTGGATGTTCCTGCCCAGCAGACTGCTCATTCCCACTGCTCCATTTGGCAACATTTTGTATCACCAGATAGTAATTGTCACCTGTCTTGAGGGTGTGTAGACCATTGTCATTTTAATGATTCCTTATAATACAGTATATTAAGTCTGCATCTTAGTTAAGAGTTTTATTGTTGTGAAGAGACACCATGACCAAGGCAATGGGGCCAGCTTTCAGTTCCCCACTCCCTCAGTGACACACTTCCTCCAACAAGGCCACGCCTCCTGATAGTGCCACTCACTATGATCAAGCATTCAAATGCATGAGTCTATAGGGGCCAAACCTAGTCAAACCACCATAGCATGTCTTCATGTGTTTATCAGTTGCCTGACTTTCATCTGAACTGAAATGTCTATCAAGAGTTGGAAGTTTAGCTCAGTGACAGAGCAATTTCCTAGCAAGTACAAGGACCTGGATTCAGTCACCAGCTCTGAAAAGAAAAGGCAAAATTACACACAAAAATAAAAACAAACAAACAAGCAAAAACAACAAAAAATGAATCAAGGATAAATGCATAAAAATTAATTTGCCAAGTGTGGTGATCCCACACTCTGAAGGCAGAGACAAGCAGATCTCTGTGAGTTAGAGGCCAGCCTGGTCCACATAGTGAGACCTAGTCACAAAAAAAGGTGCTTATTAATCTTCATTGTTCTTCTTTGTGGGATTTTTGTTTGTTTGGTGCCTGGGTGGTTTGGTTTACACATGTGTGCTTGTGTGGTGATCCCTGTGTGTGTTGTGTGTGGGGCTAGAGGCCGGGCATCCTCCTCCCTTGCTTTCTACCTTTTCAGTTTGTTTCTGACAGGCTCTCTCTATTTAGCCCTGGAACTCACAGAGATCTGCTTGCCTCTGCCTTCCCAGAAATCCCAGGCCCACAGTACCATGCCAGCTTTATTTAGTTTTAAATTTTTTATTTGCTGGGTGTCTTAGGGTTTCTAATCCCATGACAGAACATCATGACCAAAAAGCAAGATGGGGAGGAAAGGGTTTACGCAGCTTATACCTCCACATCACTGCTCATCACTGAAGGAAATCAGGACAGGAACTCAAACAGGACAGAAACCTGGGGGCAGGAGCTGATACAGAAGCCATGGAGAAGTGCTGCTTACTGGCTTGCTACCTATGGCTTACTCAGTCTGCTTTCTTATAGAACCTAGGATAACCAGTCCAGGAATAGCACCACCCACAATGGGCTAGGACCTCTAACTAAGAAAATGTCCTACAGAGGGATCTTATGGAAGCATTTTATCAACTGAGGTTCCCTCCTTTAAGATAACTCTAGCTTGTGTTAACGTGACTAGCCAGGTGGTGGTGGAGCGCTCTTTTAATCTCAGCACGCAAGAGACAGAGGCAGGCTAATCTCTGAGTTCAAGGCCAGCCTGGTCTACAGAAAGAGTTTCAGGATGGCAAGGACTACACAGAGAAACCCTGTATTGAACAAAACAAGACATAAGAACAGCCAGCACACTGGGTATGGTGAAGGTGCACATCTTTAATTGGAGCACTCAGGAAGCAGAGGCAGGTGGATCTCTTGAGTTCAAGAGCATCATGGTCTATACTGAGTCCCAGAATGTCAGGAGCCGAGGCCTCCACACCGTCCTTGGGAATCTGAGACCTTCTGAGAACCAGCTGTGTTTGTACAAGATAAGCTGGAGACACCAGAGCCAGGGCCTTCACACCGTCCTTGGGAATCTGGCCCTAATGACCTTCCAAGAACTAGTTATGTTTCTGCAAGATAAGCTGTCCTTCACATCTCCGGGAAATAGACCTACCATAAAACAGTTTGAAGCCAGATGGTCTGGTATAATAAAATAATTAAGCCATGACAGCAGGGGGGCCATAAGACCCCTTTCCCCCTCCCCTCTACATTTGTTTTTTCTTTAAAAGCTACATGTGTGTCTGGAATAAAGTGAGACCTTGACGAAACCTTGCTCGGTCTCCCTCCTCTCTCTCGCCCATTTTCTTTTCAGGCTCGGTCCTCCTCGCACCCCACGAATAACGAGGTGGTCCCTATGGGTGCCCTACAGCCTGGTCTACCCTCCCCTGTGGCCATTCCTGATGGCTACCTAAAATTAGTCATTGATTTAAAAGACTGTTTCTTTTCCATCCCCCTCCACCCTGAAGATTGCAAACCTTTTGTGTTCAGCCTTCGCATAACCAACTGTGTGGGACCTTTCCCTCGCTTCCAGTGGCGGGTCCTCCCCCAAGGTATGGCCAACAGCCCTACTCTCTGCCAAAAATATGTGGCCCAAACCACTGATCCCTTCAGGTCCCTCTTCCCTGACCTTTATGTGGTACATTACATGGATGACATTCTTCTGGCAGGGCCCAATGAGCAACAGCTCCACCAGGCAGGACTGCAACTTATTGTTGCCCTCCAAGACCAGGGGCTCCAAGTCTCCCCTGAAAAAATACAAGTGCACCCTCCCCATCTGTTCTTGGGGTTCGAACTATTCCCCCATAAGATTCTTTCCCAAAAGATTCAACTGAGGCGTGATTCCCTGCTAACACTTAATGATTTTCAGCAGCTACTAGGTGATATTAATTGGCTGCGCCCTTATTTAAAGCTAATTACAGGTGAATTAAAACCTTTATTTGACATATTGCGAGGAGATTCTGATCCATCATCCCCATGAACATTGACCCCAGAGGCCCAAAGGGCATTAGCCAGGGTAGAACAAGCCATAGTCAATCAATCCGTTGGCTATTATTCTCCAGAATTGCCCCTTCACCTCCTCATCTTTCCCACCCCCTTTTCTCCTACTGGCCTACTTTGGCAAGTAAAGCCTTTGTTTTGGGTGCGTTTACCAGCGTCCCCCTCACGTGTGCTACCCACCTACCCGCTCTTGGTCGCCCATCTTCTACGACTGGGTAGAGAGGCTGCCCTCAAACTTTTTGGGAAAGACACTGATATCATAATCCTTCCCTATAATGCCTCCCAAGTCCAGTGGCTCATTCAGACTGATGATGATTGGGCCATTAATTGCACCTCTTTTCAAGGCACCATAGATAATCATTACCCTGCTGATAAGCTGGTCCAGTTTTTACAAAAGATGCCAATTGTTTTTCCTAAAAGGACAAAAGCCTCCCCCATCGCTGGGGCTGCACTGGTCTTTTCTGATGGGTCTTCTTCAGGTATGGCAGCTTTTAATATCAATGGAACAGTCTCTCGCTTTATGACAGCCTTCTCCTCAGCACAGCTTGTTGAACTGACAGCCATTATTAGGGTTTTTGAGATGTTACCAGATGTGCCTTTTAATCTTTATACTGATAGTGCTTATGTGGCCTCCTCTGTACCCCTCCTGGAGATTGTCCCATATATTCGCCCCTCAACAAATGCCTCTCCCTTATTCTCTGAACTACAAAGATTGATTCTTGCCCGTGATGCTCCCTTCTTCATTGGGCACATTCACGCCCATGCTGGTTTGCCTGGACCACTGTCTGAGGGCAATGATAAAGTAGATCAAGCCACTCAGATAATTGCTTCTGCTCTTTCTGTTTCCCCACTTGGTGCTGCATAACAAGCCCATGACCTACACCACCTCAATGCCCATACCCTATGACTTAAATTCTCCATCACCTGTGAACAGGCACGCCAGATCGTCCGACAGTGTAAAGGCTGTCTGACCCTCTTGCCTGAACAACATCTAGGGGTAAACCCTCGTGGGCTAGTCCCTGGTGAACTATGGCAAATGGATGTTACACATTATCCTGCCTTTGGAAAACTTAAATATATTCATGTCTCTATAGACACTTACAGTGGCTTCCTTTATGCATCCTTACAGACTGGGGAAGCTACTAAACACGTTATCAGCCATGTCCTTGCCAGCCTGGACATACCTAAATAAAGGTAATAACCACCCCAATATCTAAAATTCTTAAGACGGACAATGGCCCAGGATATACCAGCTCCAGCTTTAAACAATTCTGTGCTCAAATGGGCATCAAACATATCACGGGCATCCCTTATAACCCTCAAGGACAAGGGATTGTTGAATGGGCCCACCAGACACTTAAAAACATGCTCTTCAAATTACAGTCTGTGGGAGAAGCACTCTACCCCAGAGCAAGCAATTTTAAGACCCTCCTAAACCATGCCTTATTTGTCCTAAATTTTCTTACATATGACTCTGCGGGCAGATCCGCTGCAGACCGTCTCTGGCACCCGTCCACAGCCAATAACTATGCACAGGCACTGTGGAAAGACCCCCTATCCAACAAATGGCAGGACCCAAATCCAGTCCTCATCTGGGGCAAGGGGCATGCATGCATCTATGACTCAGAGACACAAAATGCCAGATGGCTCCCAGATCGCCTCATAAAACTCTATAACCCACCCAGGGACCCCCCTGAGTAAGCTTCTCATTGTGCTTAATTCCAGAGACTAAGAAAAGCCAGAGATGTCCCTGTCTCCAATGACGCTGCTCCCATGGATCTTCTTCAAGGCTCTACTGTGCTCCAACAGCAAGAACAATCCCTCGCCACATCAACTTTTTAACTTTACATGGGTGATTCTTAATGAGGCAGGAGACATAGCTAATTCAGCCTCTCGGCTCTCTGCCAATATCCCTTGGGGCCCCTTACAGGTTGATCTGTGTGTGCTGGACCTTGGGGCTCATGACTATTGGGATTACCAGGACTTCTTTGTGCCACAACAAAAGCCCCCCAATCCTGTCTTACGGCCAGTATGGCAACCGGGGTGTGGATCCCCGATGAAAAGGACCCTCCTACAAATGGCCCCCCTCTATATCTGCCCTGGAGGACACCGAGACCGCTCTCGTAACACAAAATGCAGCTTCTCTGTTGACTTTTACTGTGCCTCCTGGGGCAGCGAGACCTCTGGAGACACTTACTGGAAACCCTCCTCTTCATGGGATTATATTATAGTAAAGAGAATAAACCCCTCCCCATACAGCCTTACCGGTGGGCCTGCCCCCCTGGCTAATGAATGCATACGTAACTGGTGCAACCCCCTTTCCATCACCTTCACTGACGCTGGGAAAAAGGCCTCCTGGGACAATTCCAGAGGCTACGAATGGGGATTGAAACTCTATATACCAGGACGCGACTTGGGCCTCACATTTAAAATTAAACTCATTAAGACACTTCCACAGGGCCCTACAATAGCTATTGGACCTAACGCAGCCTTACTTCCTGTACAGACGAGCCCAAAAATCAAAACAGGGGCTCCCTAAGTTCCTATAAGGCCAACCTCAAGCCTCCCCAACCCCCCGCTAGCACCCTTTTCCAACCGACCCTCCCTGTGGGACTCCCTTCGTCATCTAACATTATTCTCAATCTAGTCAACGCTTCCATTAAGACCTTGAGACACAACAATCAGACAGACTATTTGGAGTGCTGGGTCTGCTGCTCTCCTCGGCCTCCCTTCTATGAGGGAGTGGCTATTATTGGTAAACCTCTTTTTACTAATGACCCCAGTCAATTAAGGTGGGGCAATACTGAGTGCCTTGGATTAACCCTTTCCCAGGTCTCCGGATTGGGCCTCTGTTTATTAGCCCCTAATATGCTTCCCCCCTCGTCAGCTGAACGACATTTGTAATCAAACAATTACTGTCAACTCCACCTTTCAGTACATTCAGGCACCCGATAGTTCTTATTTTATCTGTTCCACCGGACTCACTCCTTATGTAGTTTCAACTTCTTTATTGACACACAGAGATTACTGTGTTTTGGTCCTTCTTATTCCAAAAATTACCTTCCACCATGCAGAAGACCTACTTACATATTGGGAGCGGGGTGCAACCCGTGCCAAAAGAGAACCCATTACAGCCATTACACTGGCCGTCCTTTTGGGCCTAACTGCCACAGGAGCTGGAACAGGTATAGCCTCCTTGATTTCTTCTACTCAACAGTATAATCAACTTTCCATAGCCATTGATAATGATATCTGTGAATTACAACAAGGCTTAAAGTATCTTAAAGAATCTGTAGCATCCCTATCAGAGGTAGTATTACAACACAGAAGAGGGCTAGACCTAGTCTTTTTACAAGAAGGTGGTCTATGTGCTGCCCTTAAAGAGGAATGCTGCTTTTATGCAGACAAGACAGGGTTAGTTGATGACAGCATAGAAAAGATAAAAAAGAGCTTAACAGATAGAAAGAGAAAGAGAGAACAAGCTGAGGCTTGGTATCAAAATTGGTTTTCCACTTCTCCCTGGCTTTCTACATTACTCCCCAGCATTCTGGGACCCCTTATGGGCCTTTTACTGCTTTTGACATTTGGCCCTTGGGCTTTTAATAGACTAACCAGCTTTGTTAAGTCACAGATTGATTCCGCCCTCCAGAAGCCGGTTGCTGTTCATTACCATCGACTCAGTGCCCAAGAATCCACTGAGGACCTCCCCCCTGATGCTTCTTCTGCCGGCCTACAGTTTTCAGCCCTAGTGGCAGAGACAGAAACTCCCTGGTATCGCAGGTTGTGGAGGCTCTCTTAAACAACCTTCTGGCTCCTGACAACCCTTAGTCAACAGGAGTAGCTTTTGGGCCATAAGCTGTGGATAAGCCAATGACGGGAATGTATTATAGTGCCATGACTCTCACGCATGCCCTTAAAGGCTGCAGGATAACCCCATGATGGGATTTAGTGTGGATCCATTACCCGGGTGCACATCGAGACTATAAAAGGACGATGCCGGGGATGGGGGCCATCCACATAGCCTAAGACAGGGTCCCTGCCCTAATAAAAATCGGGCATGAGTCATGGGTGCCCACTATATAGCCTAAGACAGGCCTTCCACCGACCCTTCTTAGCCGCTCCTCTATTACTGTAAAAGAAAGGGGGACCAGAACAGCCAGAGCTACATATCAGAGAGACCCTTCTTCCTTCCTTCCTTCCTTCCTTCCTTCCTTCCTTTTTCTTTCTTCCTTCTTTCCTCTTTCTTTCTTTCTCTTTCTTCCTTCCTTCCTTCCTTTCTTTAATGTTTTATTAGTTCTGTGTGAATTTCCCATCATGCACCCCAATCCCACTCATTTCCCCCTCTCCTCATAGCTGTTTTCTATTTGCAACCTCCCCACCAACAGAGAAAAAGAAGTCTCCTCGCTGTGAAAGTGTGTCACAGTGCGTCCCACAGTAAACCCTTCTGTCCACACTGATTGCAAATGTTCATTGCAATGAGTCATGGGTCTGGTATGAGGCCTCTGGCTTCTGCTACTCCAGCAATACTGGAACCTCACTGGGACTCCTCTCAGATATCCTGTTGTTGCCCTGTGTCATGGAGACCCTGTAGTTTGGGATCTGTAGGATCAGCTCCTTCATGCACCCCAGCAGTTCATCAATGGGGTAGATGTTGGAGTGGGCCAATTCAAAGTCCTGGATCTGCGCCAGGGCGATATCTGAGCAACCTGCCATCTCTCCAGCTCTCACACCTCAGGGCTGCCTCATCCCCGCCCCTGCCACCAAGGTCACCTGACTCTGGTGCTGCCCAGAGAAAGTACAGGGTCTGCTCTCTTGAGTGCTGCGACTGGTGAAGGCCAAGGACCACTCTCCAGCTCTCATGACCCCAGGGCTAGGTCTCCTGCCTGCTGAAGGTGGTCAAGGACAAGGGGGGAGCGGAGTACCTCTCCTGCATCCATGGCAGCACATGGGAGATGAGTGGTAGGGCCAGCACTTCCATGCTCACATTGGGCTGGCTTACCCCAAACTCCTGCAATATGTGGAGCCCACTCTCCCAAGTACTGCAGCTGGCTAGGGGCAGGGTCAGCTCTCATATCCCCAGGGCCAGTCCTCCCAGGATGCCCAAGTGAGGGGTGGGGCCAGTTCTACACAGCTCTCAGACCTCAACATGTCCCTCGTGGCAGCCTAGACCAGGGACCCCCTCTTGACCTTTGGTGATTACAGATCCCTGCTGCTGCAGGCCAGGACCCCCCATGGTCCCAGCTGCATCACCAGCTACTTACATCAAGCTCTTCAATATCCTCGAGTCTCTGGTTCTGCCTCTTCATTGTGCCCACATCCTTCTGTTTCTCTCTCTCCTCCATCTCTCCACAGTTACTTGCTCTCCCCAACCCCCTTAGTGGTGCCTAGAATCTCTGAGTGTCTGAGGTCATCTCAGGAGTAGTCTCAGGAGTGCTATGTGCATTATGGTGCTGGTCAGGGGTCCTCTCCGGCATGGTCTGACCAAACCCAGGCTGATGTGGTTCTGGACTGATGGTCATCTCAGGCTAGCTCCTGACTAGGCCCCTGGCGCTTGTCTGGTGGCCATCTTAAGCTTACTTCGTGTCCCACTTGCCTAGACATAGACATAACCTCTCTCCTCTCTGCCACCTACTGACACACATGTGACAGCAGCCACACCTACAACACCTCTAGAGGCATCTTTATTTTTAATTTATGTGTATGTGTGTGTTTGCCTGAGTTTACGTGAACCACATGTATGCAGATGCATGAGAAGGCCAGAGATAGGTATCAGGACCCTCAAAAGCAGAGTTAAGGGTGATTGTAAGCCACCATGTGGATTCTGGGAACTAACACCAGGTCCTCTGCAAGAGCAATAAGCACTTGTAACTGCTGAGCCATCTTTCCAGCCTTGCCTTTTAACGTGGCTTCGAGGATCAAATCCAAGTCTGTGCATGGGAGGGGGGAGGGGCACTTTAGTTACAGATTGAGCCTTCTCTGCAACACTTGACTTGGAACTGTAGACTGGGTCTTGCTCTGTAGTCTAGGATGCCTCTGAAGTCACTACATAGCCCCAGCCAGCCTTGAACAGTGACTCTCTTGCCTCAGACTCTGAATTCTGGGATCACACTCAAGAGCCACCATGATCATTTTCTTCTATGACAGAGTCTCGCTATGCAGCCCAGGCTAGCCTTGAACTTGCAATGTCCTCCTGCCTTGCCTCCACAGTAGCTGGGATAACAGACCTGAATCACCACCCTGGGTAATATGCTCTACAGCTAAGGAACACCGAAGATGGTGTGCTGCCTTAGCTTGTGCTGTATTGTCCACTTCAGGAATCTGCAACAGTAACAGCCAGTCTCCCTTGTGTGGCACTGGTTGAACTCATACATGCTAGGCAAATCCCTATACACACTAAAGAGAAGGCTCTCAGGTGTCTGGAGAGATGGTTCACTGGTTTAGAGAACTGGCCACTCTTTCAGAGAACCTGGATTCAATTGCCGGCTCACACTATCTCATGCCATCTATAACTCCAGGTCAGGGGATCCAATGCCTTTTATAGCCTCCCAGGCTCCGTGTATGCACACGCAGGCAAAATATTGAGGCACATAAAAAATAAAATAAGCCAGGCAGTGGTGGTGCATGCCTTTAATCCCAGCACTCGGGAGGCAGAGGCAGCGGATTTCTGAGGTCGAGGCCAGCCTGGTCTACAGAGTTCCAGGACAGCCAAGGCTACACAGAAAAACCCTGTCTCAAAAATATATAAATAAATAAATAAATAAATAAATAAATAAATAAATAAAAATAAAAAGTGCTCAGCCTCATTAATAAACAGAGAAATGTGAATTAATACAGAAGGCATCCCTCTCTGCCTAACATGTTTGCCCATGTTGCATCATGGGTAAACAGTGTCCACCACATTTACCACTCAAACTGGTGAGGATAAAACCTCTAACGGACCCAGAGAGAGTCTGAGGAACTCTGAACTCCATCTCCTTCCTGCCTCCAATACCTCACCTCCACCGTTCCAAATACCTCAAGTACCAAGTGCCCCTTAGCAACCTCAGTGAGGTCCCCAGCCTTGGCATAGGCTGTTACCTTTTGTGGTTCTTTCCCCAACTCTCCAGCTGGGAGAACATGAAGTTCAGGACAAAGAAGCCCTGGTGCCCAGACCTTTGGAAAAAGAGATGTGGTTCTTAGCTGTGGCCATGGGGAAGCTCTGGAGATCTTCAGTTGTCCTCTCTACACTGTTCCCTCTGATGCTCTGCCTTAGGAACACCAGTGGTCTTGACCTCTTCAGACCCCAAGCTCCATGTCTTGAATGGATGACATCTTTCTCTTCCTGTCAGTCATGAAGCATCTTAGACACTGATGGCTCTTACAGTAGAGGAGCCTTGCTTCTCGTAGCTCTGGAAGCTGGGAAGTCCAAGGTCAGGCTGCCAGAACACTTGGCTTATAGTGTAGCTACCTTCTTGCTGGATCATATGCAGCTCTGATGTCTCCTCTCATCTAAAGGTACCAGACCTGTCAGCTTTGAGCCCTGCCATTGTGGGATCACACCTTATGCCCTCTTCACAGGCTCTACACCCATGGGGCAAATACAGCCCCACTGGGGTTAAGACTTTAGTAGGAATCAGGGTCAGGAGGAATTCAGCT
Organism: Rhynchomys soricoides; assembly: GCA_019843965.1. Taxonomy (NCBI): domain Eukaryota; kingdom Metazoa; phylum Chordata; class Mammalia; order Rodentia; family Muridae; genus Rhynchomys; species Rhynchomys soricoides. Next base: position 378,003 of record JADRCH010000349.1, on the reverse strand, counting down.
CAGTCTACAGCACCTCTCCACCTTCTAGATGGAATGAAGCCTTTCATTTCCAGTCTGTGGGTCCAGTGTCCTCCATTGTCTCATAGCTAGTGCCTGGAGTCAGCTGTAGGTCTACTGTGAAGCTGAGTTGCTTCATATGTGAAGTCAGGACAGCTTACTACTCTTCCTCTGTGGCTCTGTGGGCTTGACAATAAGGAAGGCTCTGCAATCCAGGATGTGAGACAATGGGAACAGTGCTTGCCCAGCATGCAGGAAGCCCTGAGTTCCATCCAGCACCACGTAAGCTAGGCAAGGTGGCACAAGCCTGTGATCAGAGCTCTGGGAAGAATGGAGGCAGGGAGAGCAGAAGTTTAAGGTTATTCTCAGGTATATATGAACTTAGAGGCCAACCTGAGATAAAAGAGGCCTTGCTGTGACTGGTGAGATTGCTCAGTGGTTAAGAACACTGACTGTTCTTCTAGAGGTCCTGAGTTCAATTCCCAGCTACCACATGTGGCTTAGGACCGCCTATAAAGGGATCTGATTCCCTCTTCTGACATGCAGATGGAGCACTCATACATAAATAAAAAACACAAAAATAGATTTTTAGAAAGAGGCCTTTCTCACAAACAGAAAAGATCCGGTGTCACGATCTCAAGCTATTTGAGGATACAGGCACAGACGGACAGAGAATGGGGAGAAGACATGGAGATGCAGAGTGCTTTCAAGCCGTTCACCCTGAGGGTGTCCCAGGGCAACCTGGACCAGATCTTTGAAGTGGCCTAAAGCCTTCTCTCTGCTTAATCTTCTTATGAAGCAGGGAGGATAAGTTGGACAATTTAGAGCTACTCCCACAACCTTTGTAGTAGCAGACGTTCTGTCTGTCAATTATTTATTCATCAAGCATTTATTCCCTAGCCTCTGCCCAGTGCTCAGTTCTGTGAACAGAACTGTGGCTAATACTGACTGGTTACTTGCTATGTTTTAGATTAGACCCACTGTTCAGTAAAAGCAGACCTGAGACCTGTGACTTAGCAATGTACAGGGAGGGGAAGAGGTTATCGGCCTCAACTCCAGGGAACGTTAACAAACATCTGGAGACATTATTCATTGTCGTAGCTATGGCCAGGGGATTGCTCTAGCATGTGACTGACAGCAGGCAGGAATGCTGGGAAGTCTATAGCCAAGCACAGAACAGCATGCTCTGAGGCTCAGAGTGCCTGAGACAGCTTATGCTGTGGTGAGTGGAGACAGGAAAGAGAGTTCTCAAACCTGATCCTCCTGCCCACACCTCTGAAGTGCCAGGATTACAGGTGAACCACTAGTTGTTTTTGTTTTGTTTTGTTTGCTTGTCTTGTTTTGTTATTGGTTACTGTATTGTAAGCAATAGAAAAAGGAAAGAGACAACTTACTCTGGTAGTCTGGATCCTTCTAGAAGCCAGGGCAAGATTAAATGTTCAGAGACTTGTTAAGAGAGAGTCTGGGTGTGAGAGGATGTAAGGAGGGAACTGCAAGGTAGAAGACTACCATGGAAGTCCACAGGTTGGGAGAGTGGGGGGCATAGGTGCTTGCCACCTAAGGTGGGTGTGGCCATCTGCCATGTTAGGGACTCTGTGAGTATCAGAGGTATCTGTGTTTCCAGGCATGGGGCTACCTCAGGATCCCTCTTGTGCCAGTGTGGCCAAAGCCAAGTGTGGCCTTGGTCAATTATGATCCTGATCTTGGAGATCTGTCTTCAAGTCCAGGGTCTTGAAGAGGATGTTTAGAGAGATCTTTAGCCGTCTTGGTATGCCATCCTCTACCCACTGTAGACTCTGTAGGCTCCATTGTCTCACTTCCCAGTAGTGCCACCAAGGGGACCAAGCATTCAACACCCAACCTTGGGGAGCAGCTACATCTGAACTGAGTCCCTTTCAGGAAACTGGGACAAACAGCTGCCACTGTTCTCCTGGGCTTGACCTTTCTCCCAGTGCTAGCTGACTTGCATGGTCTCAGAGTGTACCCAGTGCCCCTTTGGCCTGTGTGCAGATGACAGCAGAAGTTCGATGACCAAGGTCCAGGACAGCCAAGGACCAAAGCTCCTTCATTTTCAGTCCTGTCTACCCAGCTCAGGATTCCATGCTTTATTTTTAGACCCCACTTTGGACTGAACTCCTGGAATCCACAGCCTGAGATGTAACCAGAGCCCAAGCTCCAGTGGTACACAGGAGCTGAGAACCAGTAAGGGCAATGGGCTAAACTGTGAGGCAGCACACCACACAGACCCTTGGCAGAGCTGGGAGACCTGGGGGCATAATGGGTTGAACTTGTCTCCCTTAGAGGTGTCCAGGCTGCCAAGGACAGAAATGACTGTGTCCTTAAGCTTACTCTGGCTCTTCCAGATTCTGTGCCTCCTTCCACTCCCAGATCCAGGTTTACACAGTGACACCTCCATGCCCAGGGGGCTTCAACCTGTAGGCCATGTCCAGCTTTTATGGCTCCTAATAATTTGAGATTAAAGAAAATACAGGGTAAAATACAGATTTTACCTCTTTAATTTCTTTGAGTGCTGGGCATTCAAACCCAGTATCTCTTGTATATCAGGCAAACATTCAACTACTGAGCTGTACTTTTAGCCCGTTAAAACATTTTGTTTTGCTTTGTTGAAATAGGGTCTCACTTTATAGCCCTGGCTAGTCTAGAACTCACAGAACTGTGCCTGCCTCTGCCTCTCAAGTGCTAGGATTAAAGGTTTCTGTCATACCTGGTCCCCCCCGATTTTTTTTAATTTTTATTTTTATTTATTTTATTTTATTTTTTTGGTTTTTCCAGACAGGGTTTCTCTGTATAGCCCTGGCTGTCCTGGAACTCACTCTGTAGACCAGGCTGGCCTCGAACTCAGAAATCCGCCTGCCTCTGCCTCCCGAGTGCTGGGATTAAAGGCGTGCGCCACCACTACCCGGCCCCCCAATTTTTTTTCTTCGAAAATTTTAAAAGTCTTTGGCTTTTGTATGGGCTTGTGAGTATATTCATGCGTGTGCCCAGTTATGCATTGCAGTCTGAAGTCAACCACTTTATTTTAGGGACAGAGTGTATTACTAAGACTGGGAGCTGGCTGGTTACCTAGCTAGACAGTAATCGCCTGTCTTCCCCTCCCCCCAGGGCTGGTACTACATACCACACCTTGCTTTTTATGTGGATGCTGGGAATCAAATCTGGGTCCTCATGGTTAACTGGCAAGCACTTTACTGACTAGGCTATCTCTTCAGAGTCTAAAGTTTATTTGTTTTTTATTTTATCATTTTTATCATTTTTGGCTTTTTGAAATAGGATCTTACTATATAGCCCAGGTTAACCTCAAGCTAGTGACTTTCCCACCTCAGCCTCCCGAGTGAGTGTTGACTACAGGCCTGTTCCTACAACGAGCTTTTTATGAACATTTCTGTTGTAAATGCAGGTGTCCAAATAGCTTTTAAAATATCTTTTGCATATATTCCCAGAAGTGAAGCTTCTGGGTCATATGGTAATCTTATCTTAAATTCTTATTTTATTTCTTTTTTTCCTTTTTAGGTTTATTTATGTTATGTGTATGAGTGCTTTGTCTGAATATACGGCTGTGTACGTGTGCCGCATATCCTTGGAGATTACATGTGTGCAGTGCCCAAAGAGGCCAGCAGAAGGCATCAGATCTCCTGGAACTGGAGTTATAAATGTCTGTAAGCAACCATATAAGTACTGAGAACTGAACCCAGGTCCAGGGCAAGAACAACAAGTGTTCTCAACTGTTGGGCCATCTCTCCCACACTATTTTATTTTTTAAGGTTTTTTTTTTCCCATTCTTTCTGATTTATGTGACAGTGCCCATGCAAACCAGACGACACTAGATCCTCTGAAACTGAAGTTACAGATGTTTGCGAGCTACTGTGTCTGTGATGGGAACTACCTTGGTTACTTTTCTATTCCTGTGATAAGACGCCATGCCCAAGACAATTTACAGATGTGTTTAATTTGAGCTTTCAGTTTCAGAGGCTTAGAGTCTATTATGGTGGAGCAAAGACATGTGGCAGGAACCACTGAGAGCTGTGTCCAAGTCAGTGGCAGAGAGAAGCACAGTGGGAAGGGTGCCCATCTTTTGAAACCTCCAGCTGCCCCCAGTGACACACCTTGTCCTACAGGGCCACATAACCCTTTCAAGCAGCCCAACCAACTGGAAACAAAACATTTAAACCTAGGAGCTCATAGGGACCATTGTCATTCAAATTGCGACCAGGGAGCCTAACCCAGCTCCTCTACAAAAGCAGCCTGTTTTTTTAACTACAGAGCCATTTCCTGCCCCTCAATCATTTTTTAGGGTCTTAGACTGGTCTCACCTTCTGCGTGGTTTTTAACTAATTTTTCAACTTAGATTACAAAGTAATAAGGTTCCAACATCTTCTTTTTTACTCCTAAAAAAGGAAAAGAAAATCTCATTAAGTAGCCATTTCCAGTTTAGAACGTCTTATGTAAACCAGGTTAGCCCCCAGCTTCCAGTGACCCTCCTGCCTTTGCCTCCTGAGCACTGGGGTTACAGGCACATGATGATATGTGTGGTCTCTTTGAGTGTTCTCTAGTTTGCCACTGTTGCCCTTGACAAAAGGCTAGAGCTGAGTCAGTAAGAAAGCACAGAGCCAGACTTGCGTACTTGAGGTTGATATTCCTTCATCCCAGCACTCAGAGGCAGAGGCAGGTGGATCTCTATGAGTTCCAGGCCAGCCTGGTCTACATAATAAGACCCTGCTCAGGCAGGGGACTATATTCTCCTTTAGTATTTGTTGAGCTGAAAATACTAAATTCCCCATCCCAGTTATTTTTTTTAACCTAGGATCTCATTAACCTAGACTGTTCTTGAACTCTCTATGTAGCTGAGGCTGGCCTTAAACTCCTGAGCCTCCTGCCTCTAGTTCCTGAGTGCAAGGATTACCAGCATGCAAAACCATGCTCAGTTTGTGTGGTGCTGGGCATAAATCCAGAGCTTTGTGAGCTCGAGGCAAGTGCTCTAACTAAACCAAGCCTCTAGTACACACACACACACAAACACACACACACACACACACACACATACACACACACACTTTAAAAAAAAAAAAATTGCTACCCTCCTCTTTCCATCCTCACCTGTGCAAAAGAAGTCTGAATTTTCTGCAAGTCACTACATTCTAGTTTATACTCTATGCAATTGGATAAGTGCTCACTCCATCTAGATGGATTCAAAGGAGTCCCCAGATGTGTTCTCATGCTCAACAGACCTAAAGGAATGCTAAGGATATAGCTCAGCTAGTAACATGTTCACCTACAAGGCACGAGGCACAGGGTTCAAGGCACCCAGTACATACCAGCACATACCTGTGATCCCAGCATTCAGGAGGTGGAGGCAGGAGGATCAGGAATTGAACATTAGTCTTGGCTGCATAGAGAGTGTGAGGCTAGCATGAGCTATGTGAGAGCCTGCATTTTTAAAAATACTTTTTAAAAAAAGAAAGAGGGAGGGGGAGACAGAGAGAAACGTAAAGGAATATTTAGTCAACTCTTTTTGGTATAGGGAATATTTATTTGGGTTTTAGGAGTCCGAGGGCAACAGGGTTGGTTGGTCACTGGGTGATGGGGCCACAGCTTTGATTCCTAGTGTCTTATCTGCAACAGGTTCCCCTGGGGACCCAGCCTGGTAGCTCCCTGCCTCAGGATGGCTGTCCCAAGATGGCTCTGCAGGAACTGTGAGCTCATGGGCATAGCCTGAGGACACCAGAGAGACCCAAGCCCACAGATGCCAGGCTGCAGGACCCAGGACTCATGCTGCCCCTAAGCAATGGCATCCCAGATCCTTCTTGCTGACCCAGATACTGTCCCTCCCCTCTTCCCCATGGAGACTTCGTGCTAATCTGCAGAGCAAGAGCCTGCTCACTGGTGCCAAAACTCAGATCACATGGAAGGAAAGAGCTCTTTATTGTGTGGCCTCCTGGTGTCTTCCAGCATATCATTCTGTCTTCTGGGCTCAGGCATGGCAGTGGTTACAGTGATCACATTGGGGACTGGTTCAGCTGCCATCAGGCAGTGATCTCAGTTGGTTCTCCTGAACCCTGAAAGGCAAAGCCAGAAGGATGACATAGGATACTGCAGACAGCAAAGTCTTGCTCCAGCCACCACCTCAAATGCCCAAACATCACAGGGATGGCCTCAAATGACTCTTCCTGAAGGCACTGTGGATCCCCATGGTTCACAGTTGTGGAGACATTACCAATCTATTTCAGCACAGAAACACACCATCCCTGGCTTTTAGGCTCCGAGGCACAATACCATCAAGTACAAAGCTGCTGGGCTGCTGGTCAAAGACAGTGTGTAGGGTTATAGCTCTGTAGTAGAGCAATTTCTTAGTATGTGTGAAGCCTTGGGTTCCATCCTAACAACACACACACACACACACACACACACACACACACACACATTCATAGACTCTACTTCTCTACTTTAGCCCAGGCTATCTCAAAGGCAACTACAAAGTTACTTAATACAGGTAGGGAGGAGGTAGCGTTTGGGGAGTACAGAATTCCTCGCTTTTCTTCAGTGCTGACACCCCTCTGCATGCTTCCTCACTTGATGGATTCTGTCTGTGCAGTAAGAAATGCACCGTTTTTCCAGCTGAGAAACCTGAGGCTCAAAGAGGCTACAGAGGGATGGATTGTGGGTTGCCTAGCAGCTGCAGGTCTCGGGTTCCATTCTCAGCACAGAAAAAGACTGTCAGGAGTCACAGAGCAGAGGCCGAACTTGAACCGGAGACTCCTGACTCCACGGCTTTCCGTAGATGACAGACCTTTTTCCAAGAAGAAAGCCCCAGTCGGGTGAGTGTTTTGGATGGGGAAACATGCAACACCGTTACCTGGCAGCCTGAACTTCTGAAGCAGGGGGATGAAGCCCTGAAGTACGCTGTGGATCCGGTACACTGCTCAGAAACAAGGGGAAATGTTGGTAAGGACAATGGCCTCTAAGGGCCCCAAGGTCAGGCTCACTTCCCGATGCCCCAGAACCAAAGCACACCCCACGCAAACAGAGTCCTGACATGCAATTTCAGGCTAACATCAATTACAGTGCTGCGGTTATTACACAGAAAACGAGTCACAGGCAGTAATAACAGGGGCAGGAAACCCTGCCACCTCGATGCCTGACTCTACTCGCTTGTTTTCAGTATCTGGGTGTTTGCCACTTTAAACTGTTTTTGTGGAACTAACCCTTTTTTTCCACAAGGTTTTGCCAATGACCTCTCATTGACTTCACATGCGGTCAGGAAGAAAATACAAACATACGGAATTTACTTTTTTAAAAAAAAGTTTAGATTGTGACCCTTAGCCAATCTAGAGTGTGCGGCCAGTCCAGCTGCCACCCTTCCAGGAGCCTGCGGAGTACTTACCCAGCCCGAAGTAGATGCCGATGGTCTCCAGAGAAGCAAAGGTGAGCAGGCCAACCCCGAGGGACATGAACCAGTCTGCAAGGGCAGCAAGGAGACAACAGTCAGCCATTGCAGGGTTGTAGGTTGACTCCTGTCCTCCCACACAGCCCCTCCCTGGGTTCCCAGCAGGCCTCACCTGCATAGTAGTGGTAACACACCAGCAAGGCTCCGATGGCAAAGCAGAGAAGGACAAAATGGAAAAACTCATCTGCAAGAAAGGATGGCATATGATTCTCTCTCTCTCTCTCTCTCTCTCTCTCTCTCTGTGTGTGTGTGTTCAAGAGAGTGCATGCACATGAGCATACGCTTGCACATGTGCATCAAGTAAGTACCCACAGAAGCCTGAAGGGGACATTTTAGATCCCTTGGAGCTGGAGTTACAGGCATTTGTGGGGGACCTGATATAGGTGCTGTGAGCCAAACTCCAGTCATCTGACAAAGGAAGGGTGTGATGGTTTGTAATGCTTGGTCCAGGGAGTGGCACTATTAGAAGGTGTGGCCTTATTGTAGTAGGTGTGTCACTGAGGGTATGGGCTTTAAGACTACTCCTAGCTGCCTGCAAGCCAGTATTCCACTAGCAGCCTTCAGATGAAGATGTAGAACTCTCAGTTCCTCCTGCACATGCCTGCATGGATGCTGCCATGTTCCTGCCTTGATGACATTGGACCTGATATTGGACCTCTGAACCTGTAAGCTAGCCCCAACTAAATGTTGTTTTTTATGAGTTTCCTTGGTCATGGTGTCTGTTCACAGCAGCAGAACTCTAACCAAAACAAAGGGAAGCACACTTAACGGCTAAAGCATCAGTCCAGCTCCTCCTTGTTTTAAAAATGGCAGTGCTCCTGCTCCTGACCAGTGTTGAATAGCACTCAGGAGCCCCCTTGCCAGCCCTAACTCTCCTCTTTATTTTTGGAAAGTGTACAGCCACTCCACTTGGGTTTTATTTCGGTATTTATCAGTTCCCTCCTCCCTGGCTCTATGTCTTACAGAAGGAGAATCCCAGTCAGCTCCTGCCAAAGGAGACTGAGCAGCCAGAGCAGCCAAACAGGTGTGCTCAGGAATTACTTTGTCACTCGAGCATTAAAACATGCAAAGGTGCCAAGTGTGAAGCTCTGAGGCTAACAGGCTTCAGAGGCTGGGTCTCCAGGTGCTTCTTAAGAGAGATGTCACCAGAATCAACAGCAAGGTCTCCCTTCTTTCCCAGTCAAGGGGAATACATAAGAGAGTTTAAGGGAAGTCTGGGGTGCATTCCTGCAATCCCAGTACTGGGGACGCTAAGGAAAACAGACCTGAAGTTTGAGGACAGCCTGGTCTACAGAGCTAGTTCCATGAGAGCCAGGGCTATACGGAGAAGCTGCGTCTCAAAAAACTAAATAAACCAACAAAACCCCAAGGTCTCTATTTCCGACACTCATGGTCTTCCCGGAAGTCCTCATGGAGTCCAGGCTTGGAGCAGAGGTAGAAGCTCTCATCACTTCTCCAGGGGAACTTCATAAAGCCCACACCCTGCTGGGCAGTGGTGGCGCACACCTTTAATCCCAGCACTTGGGAGACAGAGGCAGGTGGATTTATGAGTTCGAGGCCAGCCTGGTCTACAGAGTGAGTTCCAGGACAGCCAGGACTACACAGAGAAACCCTGTCTCAGAAAACCAAAAGTAAAATGAAATAAAATAAAGCCCACACCCTAACTATGTCCCGACACAGGGTTTGAGAAGCATTTATCTCCCTGTGTTTTCATGTACATTGAAAGGAGCATAAGTTGGGCACCAAACCCAGGCCATGCCAAACCCAGGCCATGTCCTTCAGTAGCTCTAAGGCCCCCAGCCCTGGACTTTGGTTCCTACATGGAAAAATAGATATCACTGCTTGTCCCCCCACCAAGGTGATTAGAGCTGAGGACTCTGCTGACCATGGGACACCTGACAGAGGTGGCTAGGGTTACTGCCATTCCAGCCGCCAGCCATTTTGCACCCATAGAAATTGGGAGCAGCCAGGTGAGGACAGCTCTTGAACACCAACTTGCTTACCATCCTTCTTTATGTTCAGTCTTCTTAACTGAGAGGCCTCCATTTCTCCTTAAGAACAAAAGACAGAAAGATGTGTTTTGGAGATTTCCACTCCCTACTTAGAGACTTGATCACTGGGAGTTTGTCTGTGGGTCAGTGGGTGCTCACAGCAGGAGCAACAGGGTCCCTGGGACCCTCCCTGACTTCCTCATCCCTCCATAGGCCTAGCCCTGTTCTTCCATCTCTCCAATGATGGAAACTTCTTTTGGAATCATGCATGTGTTGACATCCCTGCCAGAGCTGGCCAGCTCTCTCAGGTTATTGGTGGTCCCCTGTGGCCCCTGGACAGACAACTTCCTGTTGTCCTTGGAGCTTTATATATTTACCCCTCGCTGAGCCGGAACCTCTCCTTCGGAGTCCTGGAAATGAGAAACTCAGTGTTAGTGCCAGGTTGGCCAAGACTCCTTGCTAGGTGCTTTCACACTGGGAGAGGCCAGAAGTGACTAAGAAGAGGCTATAAGACAGTGGCTCTTCACCTTCCTAATGCTATAACCCTCATGATGTGGTGACCCCCAACCATAAAATTATTCCATTGCTACTTCAGAACTGTAATTTTGCTATTGCTATGAAGCATAATGTAAATATCTGGTATACAGAATATCTGATATGAGACCCCCAAAGGCGTTGAGACCCACTTCTCTAGCTAATGTTCCAGTTATGGGATCCAAGGAACTTTTCCTAGCTGGTTGATACCTGCTTCCTCTTGCCTGGACCTCCATTTCCACAACCCTCTCCTGTCTGTTCGTGCAGTCAGGTTCCTAAGTGGGCCTGGAGTTGCCACGGCTCACAGCTGTGACCCTGAGAGTGCTCCACCAGGACAATGCCCACTGAGAGTGCTTCACCAGGACAATGCCCAGACCTCACTGAACTCCAGAATCCCTGACTCCCTCCCCTTCCTGGGTACTCACCTGACTCCCCAGCAGCACCTGCATGGAAGGAGAATCAGTGAGCACATGATTGGTGCCCTCCTGAGAAGGAACACTAGGACGGTGGGTAGGGCCTACCTGGAGACTTGCACTGGTTGGGTGTAGGCTGGGCGGGGACTGGAGCAGGTTCCTGCTCCATCTACTAGGAAGTCAATCCCCACCACAAGCCATGGGAAGCCAGTACTGTTTATTTAAAACAAGTTAAAATGGGCTGGAGAGATGACTGAGTGATACTACATGCTCTCAAGCTCCTGGAGCTCCTGCTTTGGGGGAATCTGATGCCCTCTTCTGGTCTCTTCTGGCACTGCACTTATGCATAAACCCACCCTCAGACACACACATATAAAATTAGGGGGCAGGGGAAACAGCTCCTCTAGTTCCTCTTTCAGAGGACCTGGATTCGGTCCCCACCCTCACACCAGCTCACATCTGTTTGTAACTCTTAGTCTAGAACAGCGGACCCCCTCTTCAGCCTCCACAGGCATGTACATGGTACACAGACACACATGTAGGCAAAACATTTATACGTATAAAATAAACATATCTTTAAAACAATTAAGACCAACAATACAAAAAACAAAGCAAAATGAAATAACAACAAAGAAACCAGCCTTGAGGTCAATCTCTAGTACTAAAACAAATGAATAAATAAATTCAGATTAGCAAATGAAACAATATAAAGATCATCCACAATGCCAGCGCCCAGAGGCAGACATGTGTGCTGTTTGGCCTTCTTGTTCTGAGTGTGCCTGTGTTCTTTCTCTTTCCCTGGGTCATTATCCAGAGTTTGGGGAGTGGGTGGATATTGGGGGTCCTGACTCTCACTGGATAGTGTGCATCTGCCGAGCTCTTTGATGGACTGGGCCAATCTGTGGACTCTCCTTTGTTGCAGTGCTGCTGACTGAAGTACTCTGTCACTGATGCTTCATCTGTGTTCTCTATGTCTCCTCACTGTCATACAGAGCTCTTGAAAACAGTTCCTAAATGTGGATGGGGGATCTGAACCATTCTTAAACAGTGCAGGGTTTCAAGATAGTGAAATGGATCACAATCCATCTTTCTGCTAGCAAAACTGAGGGCCAGTTGTGGGTGACCAGTTAAGACCATGCTGAAAGTCAGGAGGGAAGGCTGACTGCCCTTGATCCATTGTAATCATGGTAGCAGGGACTCCAGTCCCACCTGAATGGCTTCAGCCTCACGACCTCATCTGTATATGCCTGGGAGCCTTCAGATCATGAGACTCTACCCCTTGTGTGCCCACTGGGCTTTCTGCCCTCACGATTCTCTTCTCTAAGGTCAGGAGACAAGCAGTTACCTCCATAGAGCTGAAGCTCGTCCTTCACCACCTCCAGTTCCCCATGGTCAGCACCTGGATGGAGACAAACCTTGGTTAAGTCCCTCCATTGTCTGAGGGCCACCTCCATCTCCCTACACCTGAAGTCTCCAAAACGGCGTTACTCACACTTGCCCTCAGTGCCCCTAGACGTTGCTATGCAGACCTGACAGGACATGGGTCTCAGTCAAGAGTAGTTAGGGTGTGTGTGTTGTGTGTGTGTGTGTGTGTGTGTGTGTGTGTGTGTAGAGATGGCTCAGAGGCTAAGAGAACTTGCTAGTCTTGCAGAGGACCCAGGCTCAGTTTCTAGCACCCACATGGCAGCAAACAAGTGCCAGTCTCAGGTGACCTTACATCATCTTCTAGTCTCTGTGGGCACAGGCATGTATACGGCACACACACATACAGGTAGGCAAAACACCCATACACCTAAATAAACCTTTATGTTTTTATATAAAAAGAGTAGTTACCATCATTTATTAAGGTGTGTCAGCACTGTACTGGGTGACATATTGGATGTTTCTATTTGCTTCTCATAGAAAGAGCATGGAGAAGGCACCAAGGCACGCCTACCTATTATGCAGGCAAGGCAGCAGAGGCTCCAAGGTTCAGTTAGAGCTCAGGGAACAGCTTAGTGGGGAGAGCTTGCCCAGTCTGTGGTTGGGACTGGTCTGATCCCAGCCAAGGGATGTGGGGTGATGGAGGGGAAAAAAAATTAAAATGATTCTACCAAACTTACATAGGAAGGAGCGACTCCACAGGTCTCTCATAAAACCTGCATCCCCGCTTTCTTATTTGTAGCTGTTTTATTTTATTCATTATCTATCACCATCATCATCACCACCATCACCATCATCACCACCATCATCTCACCATCCTCATCACCACCACCACCACCACCACCACCATCATCATCATCATCACCATCATCACCACCACCACCACCACCACCACCACCACCATCATCATCATCATCACCACCATCATCATCATCACCACCACCACCACCACCACCATCATCATCATTACCATCACTATCATCATCATCACCATCATCATCATCACCACCACCACCACCACCACCACCATCATCATCATAATCATCTTTGGTACTAGACCTTGAACACAGGGCTTCTGCATTCTAAGCACAGACTTCACACATTGAACTACATCCCAGATCCCCCAGCTAGTTGTATCTCTAAAAATAGAACCCAGGCTCAACTCTAGCATCATAGGCAGCATTTATTAAGCACCGTGTGTATACCAGGCTCTGCACTAGACATTCATTCGTTAATTCCCATTCTCTCCATGATATTCTCACAAAATTTATTTATCTGTTTAGGCAAAAGTGATTTCCCAGGACTGGACAGATGGCTCGAACCTTAACACTGGCTACTCTTGCAGAGGACCCAGATTCAATTCCCACACATACACGCAGGCAAAACACTCACACACATAAGTGATACAGTTTTTAAAAGGGGCGGGGTTGAGACTGTAGCTCATTGTAGCTCAGTGGGAGAGCAAGCCCAGGGTACCACCCTAGTACGGCAAAAATAAATAAATAAACACATTCACTATCACACACATACACAACTTCACATAATTACTATTAATACTTTTCTGTTTTTCTGTTTTATAAACTATTCTTTTTTAAATATTTACTGGCATGGGGGCTGGAGCTCACGCCACAGTGAGCATGTGGAGGTGAGATGACAGCAAGTTTTGGAAATCAGTTTCCTTTTATGGCGGGGAGTCCCAGGCATCTAGCTCAGGGCATCAAACTTGGCAGCAGGTGCCTTTAACCCACTGAGCTATCTCACCAGCCCCCTCTTCCTGTTCTCTGTATAACTTTTTTTGTTTAAATTTGTTTATTTATTTTATGCATATGAGTACACTGTAGCTGTTTTCAGAGACACCAGAAGAGGGCATCAGATCCCATTACAGATGGTTGTGAGCCACCACGTGGTTGCTGGGAATTGAACTCAGGACCTTTGCCCTTTGGAAGAGCAATCAGTGCTCTTCACCACTGAGCCATCTCCCCAGACCTCTGTATGACATTTTTACAAATAAATAGTTGACTAGTTAGAGACTAGTTGAGTTCTGTGACTTGGCACCTATCACATCAGAGCTAGAGAAGCGCTCATCAAAACAAAGCAGAGTGTGACAGCACACGCTTTCCTGGTCTACACAGAGAGTTTTAGGATAGCTAAGGCCACACAGTGAGTGAAACCCTGATTTAAAAAAAAAAAAAAAAGATTGTGACTGTCACTAAGACAGAGCCTAGCTTCTGCTTCTGTCTGGTGGTTGTGGCTAGTGTAGGGCATTAAGTAGGCTACTTCCCTTTCATCCTGTAGAACAACTCTGTGAGGCACTTCTTCACAGGGCCCCACTGAGAAGCTCAGCAGTGAGGAAGGAAACAAAGAAAAGACGGGAAACCTGGCTTACCAGGAGAACTGTCCCTGCTCGGCTTCCTTCTTTGTTTCCTGGGACTTCTGGAGTGCTGGTCCTCATCGCTGCTGTCTGTGAGGAGCAAACACAAGCTGTAGGGCCTCAGCCAGAACGAGCCACAACCACAATGGTTCTGATGGACATTCTCAGTGTTCCCACTATGGAGGAGGGAGCTCTGCCTGGCTGTGGGTTAGGACAGTGGCCTCTAACTTTCTGTCCCCTCTGTGTTTTGTGACTGAGCCCTACCTTTGCTGCTGCCTAGAGAGGCTTTCCTGAGGAGGCAACAGAGTTACATGACACACCATCTTACAGAGTCCACCAAGCACAATGCTGTATCATCTCTGTCCTTATGATGTCATATGACCCTGGGTGTCTGCCATGTGTTCTACTTGCCTGGAATGTCTTTCCAACTTGTCTCCTTGATTGTGAAGCTAAGCTGATGTCACACATCCTATAGAAACACAATTCATGTTGCTTAAGCCCTCATTGACTTTGTCCTCCTGCCTTGAGTCAGTCACTATGATGGCTGGGTGATGTCTTTCTGTCCAACCATCTAAGCTCCTGAAGGTCACAGCCTGCATCATCCACTGCCTCAGGCTGCCTAGCCTGGAGGGAAGTAAAGCGTGGTTGAGTTGTGTACACCTTAGACTAGTCAGTGGACTAAGAATTCAGAGCCAAGAGTTTCTGGCTACAGGGCTTTCTCCTGGGACTGCCAAGATGGCCCTAGATGAGTTTCCTCATTAGGGACTTCCTGGTCAATTGTGTATGCATTAAAGAATTCCAGGAAATCAAGTTAGCCGTGCTTCCAAGTCAGTGTTCATGTAATTTCACCTGACACCGAGGAAGGGCTGTCTGGTAGTAAAGGTATCCCTCGGTATCCATGGGGAGAAGGTTCTAAGACTTGCCTCACATACAAAAATCCACGGCCATGCCAGTCCAGTAAACACAACAGTGTGGTATTTGTATAGAAACTGTACATGTCCTCTTGTATAATTTTTCTTAATTTTAAAAATATTTATTATGAGCTGGGCAGTGGTGGCGCACGCCTTTAATCCCAGCACTTGGGAGGAAGAGGCAGGTGGATTTCTGAGTTTGAGGCCAGTCTGGTCTACAGAGTGAGTTCCAGGACAGCCAGGGCTACACAGAGAAACCCTGTCTCAAAAAACCAAACCAAACCAAACCAAAACCAAAATAAAAAAAATATATATATTTATTATGTGTGGGGAAAACACATGTAAATGTATGCTTATCTTAATGAATAAGATTTTGAGTGAATTTATTCCCACCCCTTTTTACTTTGGGGACAGAGTCTCACTATGTAGTCCTGGCTGGTCTGGAACTCACTATGTAGACCAGAATGGCCTCAGATTTGTGACAGTCTGCCGAGTGCTGGAATCACAGGCATGTGTCACTGTACTCAACTGTTTCTCTTTTTTCTATATTTTACACATATACATCAGTGAGAAAGGAAAAAAGTATCTGTACTGCAAAATATCAAACAATATAGAAAATATAAATGAAATAGAACTTACTCCAGATTCTATCAACCAGGGACAACATCTATCAGCAAGTGACTGACATTGTTTTAGCTTTGCGTAGGATTTATTCATAACATAAATGTGGGTTTTAGATGGTTTGTTTTATTTCTGTTTGCTTTGGGCAGGTTTCCTATGTGACCCAGGCTAGTCTGGAAAAGCCCGTTCATCCTTCTGTCTCTGCCTTCCAAGTGCAATACAGGTGTATACAAGTGTATAGCACCATCCTTGGCTTTATTTAGTAGTTATTCATTCATGTAGCCCAGGCTAGCTAAGGATGACCATGAACTTCTGATCCTCCTGCCTCTATTTCCTGGGTAGCATGATTATAATCTGTATCACCACACCAGGTTTGTGCAGTGCTGTGCATGTGCTGTGCTGTGCTGTGCATGTGCTGTGCTGTGCTGTGCATGTGCTGTGC
>JADRCH010000349.1:318465-361829 GCA_019843965.1 Rhynchomys soricoides | reverse complement strand
CTGTGCTGTGCATGTGCTGTGCTGTGCTGTGCATGTGCTGTGCTGTGTTGTGCATGTGCTGTGTTGTGCTGTGCTGTGCATGTGCTGTGCTGTGCTGTGCATGTGCTGTGCTATGCTGTGCATGTGCTGTGCTGTGCTGTGCTGTGCTGTGCATGTGCTGTGCTGTGTTGTGCATGTGCTGTGTTGTGCTGTGCTGTGCATGTGCTGTGCCGTGCTGTGCTGTGCATGTGCTGTGCTATGCTGTGCATGTAACCCAGGGCTCTGCTAAACAAGTACCAGCAGAACTACACCCTCAGCCCAAGCCTAGGAATCTTTCAGCAAATAAAACTGTAAGCTCAGGCCCACCATGTAAACTAGACCACAGTACTGAAACTGCAGTTGAGCAGTCAGAGTGGCCGCTCCCATACACTCCCCAGTCCCAGAAAGACCTTCAAGAACTCTCAGGTTTGTTACAGAGCCTTTCTTCTTAATGCAGGCAACAAAGCCTCCCTGTGCCTCGCCTGTAAAATGAGACTAACAGTAGTACTACATCTTCTTCAATGGGGTCCTGTGACAACAGGTTGAGTTCTTATGTACAAAGCAATTGGAAGAGTGTCTGGCTTACATAAGCACTCACCGAATGATAGCCTCCATGTTGTGACAAACTCAGTCCTATATGTTTTCTAAATTAATTTTTTTATTTTTATTTTTTATTTTTTTGTTTTTTAGAGACAGGGTTTCTGGCTGTCGTGGAGCTTGCTCTGTAGACCAGGCTGGCATTGAACTCAAGAGATCTGCCTGTCTCTGCCTCCTAAATGCTGGGATTAAAGCACTGCCCAGCTACTAAATTAATTTTTATAGTGTGTGTGTGTGTGTGTGTGTGTGTGTGTGTGTGTGTTTGCTGGGGATGGAACCTAGCACTCTTTATATACGAGGCAAGCACTGTACCATTCAGTTACATTCTAGTCCAAAGAATGTTTGCTATACCTGAGGAGGAGGAGGAGGAGGAAGAAGAGGAAGAGGAGGATGAGGAGGAGGAGGAGGACTTGTCTCTCTTATATCGCTCCCGGGCCTTCCCATGTTGCTTGTGGAACTCTGTCTCTTGGTCTGGAGGCACACAGGCAAGGTGATGAGTTTTTCTTGCCCCTCGCTCCATCCCTGGCATCAGTACAGCCTCTCCAGGGAGCACTCATCAAGCCAAGAGGGAGGACTACTCTACTGAAAATCCAAGGCTGATGGAAGGTGTATAATACCAAGGTTCTTAGAGACCCTTGGATGGGGGTCAGGGTGTCAATGACAGGCCAAAGCAAATATTCCTCTGCATATAGACTCTAGAAAAGAGGCTTCTAAGCCCTGCATCCCACCCCACCCAGAGACATCCAGACTCAGAGCCGGTTCCAATTCAGGGTTCTCTAAGTCGCACAGAGGGCAGCCTATGATCAAGCCCTAAACTCTCCCTTCCTTCAACAGCAGGCACATGAGAGACCCTTTCCACCTTCTAGAGACTCTCCCCACTTCTAGCACAAGCCGCCCAGAAACTTCTTGAAATCTGGAGAGCAGCTGAGAACTTGCCCAACTAGGAAGTGTGGGGAACAGGTGGGAGCAAGCACGTGCATGGAAAATCACTGCTCTGCTATAGCTTTGACGTGGCCATCATGCCACGTGACCTAGTAGGGTCTTTGATGATGGCTCCACCCATGCTGGAGTCTCCCTGGGGAGGCTGTGTTCAGAGTCCGAGGAGGCAAACCTACGGTGTAGATCTTCTGTTTCCCTGTGGGCTCCACTGCTGTCTTGAGACTGGGAAGAAGATCCTGAAGCCTCCATGGCTTTCCCTAGAGGAAGAATAATGAGTTGTTAACTTCACTTTAGTTAATGTTCTTCATATGTAAAGAGCTTGGCGAATGAATAAAGATAGGAAGGGAAATATCCAACGTTTGACATTATGAGGACTTTCTTTTTAGGCAGAGTCTCTCCATGTAGTTCTGGCTGGCCTGGAATTTGCTGTGTAGACCAGGCTAGCTTTGAACTCATAGAGATCTGCCTGCTTCTGCCTCCCAAGCGCAGGGACTAAAGGCATGTGCAAACATTCCCAGAACCATTTTTATTTTTAAAATCTATTTGTTTGTTGGTTTGTTTCGTATGTTGTTTTCAAATGCATAGTATGTATGGCGGCCAGAGGACAAGTTGTGTACTCGGTCTCTTCCTCCATCTTCCTCTCAAGGATTAAACTCAGACCATCAAGATTGTCAGCAGGTGCCCTTACCCACTAAACCACCTCACCAGCTCCAGGAAAACAATTTAGAAAAAAAGAGTAGACCAGAGATACACAGTAATATGTTGCCTCAAATAAATGAAACAAAAATAAACAAACAAACAAATATACATTAGGAGAATTTGAATATTGATCATCTGTGATAACATTAAAGTCTTTTAGAGGCTGGACAGATGGCTGACCAGCCTCCTAAACCTGACAGCCTGAACTCAGATCCCTGGAGTCCATTAAAAGCAATTTGAATCTCTGTGATCCTGGTGTACAGCTGTCGGCTGTCGTAGGAAGGTGGGAGGAGTCAGAATTGCTGAATTGTAACCAGCTGCCACAGCACTCAGCAGTGAACAGCAGAGACACCCTGCCTCACACAAGACAGAAGGTAAGGATCACAGGTAAGGGTGTCTTCTGACCTCCCACTCCACACACATGCCTGCGAACACACAGAGCTTCTCTGAGTTGGGCATAGTGGCAAATGCCCACAGTTCCCACTTTCTGGGGGGCGAAGGGCAGAAGCATTGTTGGAGGTTAGGAGTTTGACATCAGCCTATGAAACAGAGTATAAGACTCTCAAAACAACAAAACCTTATAAAAGGTGTGATGTTTATGTTAATATTAGGGTTTTGTATTATTTTGTTTTGTTTTGTTTTTTAAAAAAGGCAAGATCTCGCTGCATAGCCCTGGCAAGTCTTGCTACATAGACCAGGTTGGCCTGCAATTTACAGATTTGCCTGCTTCTGCCTCCTGAGTGCTGGGATTTAAGGTGTATGCCACTTACCCAGCAGGTTTTGTTGTTGTTTGCTCCTTTGCTTTTAACACTATTACTTATGCGAGTGTATGTGGGTACATGGGAGTAGAGGTCAGAGAACAGCTTTCAAGAATTGATTCACTCTTCCACCATGCCAATCCTGGGAATTGAACTCAGATCTTTAGGCTTGGCATCAAGTATTTTACCCCCAGAGTCAACTGACCAGCCTCTGTCTGTTTGCTATGTAGTCCAGGTTAGCTTCAAACTAATGTGGCAAGTCTCCTGCTTTAGCTTTCTGATCCTTCTTACTTTTTACTTTAAAAAATAAGATTTATTTATGTAAAGAAAGAAAAACAACAGGAGTTGGAGAGATGGGTCAGCAGTTATAAGCACTTGTCACAGCTGGGCATGGTGGTACCCAGTAGTTGGGAGGCAGAGGTCAGGGGAATCTTTGCTTTTAAGGCTGGCTTGGGCTACATAGGGAGTTCTAGGCCATCTACATAGTGAACCCCTGTCTCAAAAAAAAAAAAAAAAAAAAAAAACCCAAAGAAACAAAACAAAACACAAAACCAAATGAGCAAAGAGCACTGGCTACTCTTGTAGACAACCTAGGTTCCATTCCCAGCACTCATCTGATGCCTCACAATGAGTCCAACCTCCATTTCCATGTGATCCTTATATAGCCTTGGAGGGACACTGCAGGCACATTGTGGTTGTTTGAAAGAAAATGGCACTCAACGGCTCACAGAGAGTGGTATTATTAGGAGGTGTGGCCTTGCTGGAGTGGGTGTGGCCTTGCTGGAGTGGGTGTGGCTTTGTTGGAGTAAGTGTGTCACAGTTCCCTTCCTGCTGCCTGCTGATCCTGATGCAGAACTCTCAGCTCCTTCTCCAGCACCTGTCTGCCTGCACACTGCCATGTTTCCTGCCAGGATGATAATGGACTAAACCTCTGAAGTGTAAATGTTTTCCTTTATAACTCTTTATAAGAGTTGCCTTGGTCATGGTGTCTCTTCACTGCAGTAGAAATCTTAAGACACACACGATGCACAGACATACATGCAGACAAAACACCTAAACAAATACAAATATTTTTTTTTAAAAATGCCACCTTGTATGCATATTGTGTCAATCATTTTGCAAAGGGCATGTGTCCATGAGTCCCTGTGCACTGGTGACACATCTGAATCAGAATCAGTTCTGACCTGTGAACCTTCATTTCCAGACAATAAAAGATCTTTTAAAAGGTGGTCTGACCCTAACAATAACCCTGCAGAGTCAGCTTTGCTGTCCATCTATACAGGGGAGTGTTGGCTCACAGAGATGATGGTCTGGCTGGGAATCCAGAGCTCAAATTCTGTCTGTCACACCTGAAAACAGTGACTAGGGACACAGACTAGCTCATGAGCCACCATGGAGGCAGGTCAGAATGTGTATGGGTGAAGCTGATAAAGACAAGACCAAGAGTTCAGAGCTGAGTCCTGTCGGGACAGTATTCTCTGCTTTCCTGAGCTTCTGAGAAGTCACTAGGGGTCACCAGAGGTGTGCCTGCATGTGGGGGACTCAGAAAACCCCAATGTCTAGGTTTTGGGGATATGAGGGACATGGCTGGGCCCAACAGCCTGATTTTAGATTGTCAGGAAACTACCACCTGGAGACTACATTTCCCAGAATCACTTGAAGTTGGGTATAGCCATGTGTTTCATTGCTAGTGGACAGGAACAGATGTAAGGAGGAATGCAACATGTGGATGTGTTGTGTGTGTGGTGTGTGGGGGTATGTGTTTCGTGTGGTGTGTGTGTAGTGTGTGTGTGATGGGTATGTGGTGTATGTATTTGTGGTGTGTGTGAGTGTGTGGTATCTATGTGGTATGTGTGTATGTGTGGTGTGTGTGTGATGTGTATGTGTGGTGTATATATGATATATGTGTATGTTGTGTGACTGTGTGGTGTGAGTGTATGTGTGGTGTGTGTGGTGTGTGTGTGTGGTATGTGTGTTATGAGTGTGTGTGCACATAAGTGTTACTGACATGAAAGCACATAACTTCCACAGGCCTATACTTCATATTTCAGGTAGGGCTCCTCTGAGGGCCTTACATCCACACAAGATCATGAGCCAAGATGAGGCAGGAAGTCAGGCTGCTTCATGTATCTGGTTCCCGTTCCCTACATGAATACGGTGAGGCACAGAGCAAAAGAGAACAGGGATGACGGGGACTCTGGAGATAATGAACCGACTCTCAGATCTCAGCACGTGCTGGGCAATGTGCTAACAACCCCACTATGCAATAAGGGCTTCGCGGTGATTATACCCATTTTATAGGTAAGAATGCCAAAGCCATGAGAAGCTGAGGAACTTGCCAGGCACACAGAGTTTGCAGGGGGCTGAACAAGGGCTGCAGTTTGATCCAGGTTGGGAGACTGGAGCACATCTGCCACATCCTCCAAGCCTGTCAAAGCCATCAACAGTCACTAGAAGCATTATGAGATTCCGTTGACCTGGCTTAGATTTAGCTACTCTGGACACTGAAGTGAGTGTCCTCATGGCCTTCCACGGCCATGTTTTCTGAGGGCAATGTTTTCATTTTTTTTTTTCAGATGGAATCTTGCTAGTCTTGCCCAGACTAGTGTTATATATTGGAGATTGGTTCTAATGCTTTGTCTTAACTTGGCTCCCAAAATCACATCGGAGTCTTCATGTCAAGAAGTTGAGGGTCCCTGTGCCCAACTGGTTTTTGATTGACTGGTTTTAATCAATAAAGAGCCAATGGCTAATGGCTGGGTGGGGTGAAGGAGGTGGGACTTTTAGGATTCCCAGGAAAGAAACACAGGAAAGGAAGAGGGTTTCTGCCATGAGAGGGGCATAGGACTGGCCATGCTGTGAAGGACAGGAGGGTGAGATGTAGGTACAAAGGGTAAGCTGCCCCGTGGGAGGGCTGCCCAGAAGGAAGCAGGGCAGCAAAGATAAAATATGAATTTAGAAAGTGTTAACTCAGGAATACTGGAGGGAGTGTGTGTGCTAGCCCAAACATTGAGCTAGTAAGGCATATTAAAAATCTCTCTCTCTCTCTCTCTCTCTCTCTCTCTCTCTCTCTCTCTGTGTGTGTGTGTGTGTGTGTTTCATTCGCAAATTCAAAGAACCCTGGCAGGTGGCTAGAAGCACAATCACCCGCTCCCTGGGAGGGAGCTCAAAGCAGATTAACTATTCCTTCTGCACTTACACTGCTGAGCTCAAGTCATCCTCCTCTCTGAGAAGCTGAGGTTGCAGGTGCACAGAGCAAACCCAGCCTTCCTGGGCAGTATGGCACTGACCCATCAGGAGGGGCAGATGGGGCCTGAGATGGCCCTTCCTCTCTTAATATCTTTGTCCTATTCTTCCCTATATAACTTTTCAACTACAAGAAAGCATACATAGTTTTTAAATTTTCATGGCCAAGATTTTATCACTCCCCAGCACGAAGGGACATGAGTTCTCCAAGAGGCATGCGCGCCCACACAGAGCTTTTGGGGAGGAGCCTCTCAAGCCTCAGGTTCAGAGGCCACGACCTGGGCAAAAGTGTGGCTCAGTGGTAGAGTGGGCAAGACCCTGGGTTCCTCGCCGTCACCACAGAAATCAAACCACATGACACGTGATTTCCTCTGAGCGGAAACGGACGTTGGGAGCTGAGAAAAAGAGACGCAAAAGGAGAGAAAGGAGGAACGAGAACGCAGTGTTCTGTACCTGCAGGGCTGAGCTGAGACGTGTTGTGTTTTAGTTTATTGTGCTGGAGCTCAAACCCAGGTCATGCTAAGTAGGCTCTCTACTACTGAGTGACACCCCAGGCTCTACTTGCACCCTCTTTTCTTTTCTTTCTTTTTCTTCTTCTTCTTTTCTTTTTTTTTTTGATTTTTCGAGACAAGGTTTCTCTGTGTAGCCCTGGTTGTCCTGGAACTCACTCTGTAGACCAGGCTGGCATCAAACTCAGAAATCTGCCTGCCTCTGCCTCCCGAGTGCTGGGATTAAAGGTGTTGCACCCTCTTTTCTGTTTGTTTGGTTTAGTGTAGTTTTGAGACAGTGTCTTACTATTATAGAGCCCTGGCTGGTCTGGAACTCACTATGTAGACCAGGCTAGTGAAGAACTCACAGAGCTCTATCTGCCCCTGCTTAAGTGCTGGGACCACAGACATGAACCACCACACCACCTCTGTTTTGCTGCTGTTGTTTGTTCACTTAAGGTCTTACTAAACAACTCAGGCTAGCCTAAAAATTACAATTCTCCTGCCTCTCACTTCTGAGTGCTAGGATTACAAGCTTGCACCATGCCTAGTTTCTTAAATCTTATTTAATTTCATATAAGTCTTCTTTTGCACAGGAGGAAAGTGAGGCTCAGGTAGATGAAATAGCCTGTTCAAGGTCTCCAATTTATACTTGGGCCCACCCACTGCCCTACAGAGAAACCTACTTCCAATCATCACCTATCCTGGTTAGAGGCTCCCGGCTCCGGAGGTGACCTCTTCTCTGAAGCTGACCCTAAAGGACATGGTGCGTCTTAACTCTTGGGCATTTCTTTCCAAAAATCCCAGTACATCTTCATTTTCATTTGCTCTCTAAGACAGCGTCTTGCTGAGTTTCCCGGGCTGGTCTTACTCCTGAGCTAAAGGCATCCTTCCTGACAGGAAGGCAGATGCACAGGCTACAGCCTGGAGCGTTTGGAACATCTGACCTATTAGGAGGAGACAGACGTAACCATCACAGACGTACGTAACAATCACAGACGTACAACAGCATCTGATCCCTTGGAACTAGTTCCAGGATTGATTGTGAGCCACCATGTTTGTGCTGGGAACCAAACTCAGGTCTTCTGCAAGAGCAGCAGTGCTGTTAGCATCTGAGCCATCTCTCCAGTCCCAGCCCCAGCTCCTTCTCTTTCAATGGTCTCATCTTTGTCACTAGGGCATCTGGGCTCAGGATTGGATTTCCCCTCCCGCTCCAGCTGTCACAGGTCTGCTAAGACCCACTGGGGGTGCTACTGACCCCAACAAGCCCTCTCAGTCTCACAACTTGCTCCGTCCATACCACTGTCAGGCCACTCAGGAGGCAGGTATCACAGGATTCTATTTCACAGAGGGGGAAGCTGAAGCCAGGAAATAAAGAAACCTGTATTGAGGCCACTGCTGTGGTCTGAATGTGCTGGCAGAGGTTCATTGGGAAACTTCATCTCAAAGCAACAGTGTCTGGGGAAGGTCTAACAGGACGAGATCAAACCCTGAGGATCTGCCCTGGTCATTATGGTGACTTGTAAAAACAAGTTTGCAGGCATGGTGGTACAAGCCTGTAGTCCCAGCACTCAGGAGGCAGAAACAGGTAGATATATGTGAGTTTGGGGCCAGCCTGCTTTACATAGTGAGTTTCAGGACAGCCAGAGCTACATTGTGAGACCTGTCTCAAAAAAAGAAAAAGGAGGAGTAAGAAAGGAAGGAAGGAAAGAAGAGAAAAAGAAAAGAAAAGGGGCTGTGGCTCAGTTGGTTGTTTCCACTGAGCAAGCAAAAGACCCTGGGTTCACCTCCAGCATCATATAAAATAGTTATGGTGGCCTGTAATCCAAGCCCTGGGGAGATAGAGGCAGGAGAATCAGGATTGAAGGTCATCTGTAGCTCCATAGAGAGCTGAAGCCAGCCTGGGCTACAAGAGAATCTATCTCAAGCAAAGAGCAAGAGGAACAAAACAAAAACAAAGCAAGCCTGGCCCTGGCCTGGCCCCACCCCCACCTCCCCAGTTAGGAGGCACAGAGGCCTTTGTGCTCACAGATAAGTTCACAGGTACCCTGAAGTGTGCCATCCTTGTAGGTTCACCCACAAGGCTTCATTATGTCGGCCTGACTGGCCTTGGTGACCTTCAGTCACTCCTCCAATCCCTGGGTGAATGCCCCAGGCTCTAATCTTACCTTGTTTTCTTCTGGAGTTCCCCACAGCTTCCATTGCCCAGCTAGGTATTTCCCCAATACTCAATAGGATGGAAAGGCACAGGAAGGAGCCTTGGAGGTATCCGGGATTTTAGGAATGCAGGAAAATCAAATAGACTTTAAAAGATCATACCACCTGGGATCTGATTCAGCCCCTTAGTAGTTTTTATGGCCGTTGTAGGAAATGTCCATGTGTATAGTGGCTCACAACAAAATACATTTAGGGCTGGAGAGATGGCTCAGCGGTTAGAGCGCTGACTGCTCTTGCAGAGGTCAATTCCCAGCAACCACATGGTGGCTCACAACCATCTGTAATGGGATCTGATGCCCTCTTCTGATGCCACTGTAGTGTGTCTAAAGACAGCTACAGTGTACTCATATAAATAAAATAAAGTCTTTTTTAAAAAATACATTTAGTAGTTCAACATTAGAAGTCAAAATGGGCTTTTCTTTTATTTTAGTGCTGGGGACTGAACCAGGACCTAGCATGCTGGGCAGCATCTACTGAGCCTGCATCCTTGATCCTGTTTTTACTTTATTAATTTACATATTTGTGTACAGAGAAAGGGGCATACAGCCAGGTATAAAATGGATATTCCCAGGCTAAAACCTAGATGTAGACAGGGATACATTCCTCCCTAGAAGCTGTCCTGAAGACTTCTTTGTTTCTTTCTTTGTTCTTTCTTTGTTTCTTTCTTCCCTCCTCCCACTATTCTTCCTCCTTCTCTTCCTCTTCCTTCTCTTCCTCCTCCTCCTCCTCCTTCACGCACTGAAACCAGATCTTATGCAGCCCAAACTGGCCTTGAATTTGCTATGTAGCCAGGGCTGGCTATTGAACTCATGATTCTCTTGACTTCATATCCCAAGTCTTAAGATTACAAGCACATAGCACCATGCCCACCATGCCCACCTTGCCCAGCTTCTGTTTGTTTTCATTGTTTGTTTTTTTTTTTAAATACCATTTGGAATAATGCCCCCATCCTCTGTTCCCATGCAACACCCCTGCTCTAGACTCCCCAGAGCAACCTTCTGCCTTTAAGACTTACAGTGTCAGCTCAAGTCTTTGTATGCCCTTGCTCTGACCTCCACTTGCTGCCCTCTGTTGTCTACCTTTTTGGGCACACTAGGCACACTCAAATCACCCTACATCAAGGTTAGCTGATGAGTAATCTTCATTCCACACGACACTCTGGCCCAGGCTGACATGTAGTGGCTACTCATGGGTGATCCATTACTGATCAGCTCTGGGGTTTGATTTGCTCCGTTTCCAGCTTGGGTTGGTTCCCAACTCTTTGGCAACCTGGTGGTCCCTGCTCCTGGGAGGTCACACATCTATTCAGCATAGCACATGACAGCCTAGAGCTCCTGGACCCAGCTTCCTGGGACTAGCAGCATGTACCACCACACCTGACGCGTACAGTGTTAAATCCCAGTTCCCATCAACCTGACCTACCGTTTCTGGTATTTAAATGTGGACACTGTAGAGGACCTACTTATCCTGTTTTGGGTTTGTTTTGTTTTTAAACAATATTTATTTTAAATTATATTTGTGTGGGTATGTACACTTGAGTACAGTTCCCTTTGGGCCAGAGATGCCAGATACCCTGGAATTGGCTGTTAAGAGGCGTGGGAACTCAGGTCTTCTACACGAACTGCACATGGTTCTTTTTTGTTGTTGTTTTTTGTTTTTCGAGACAGGGTTTCTCTGTAGCCCTAGCTGTCCTGGAACTCACCCTGTAGACCAGGCTGGCCTCGAACTCAGAAATCCACCTGCCTCTGCCTCCCGAGTGCTGGGATTAAAGGCATGCGCCACCACTGCCCAGCCTGCACATGGTTCTTACTACTGAGCCACCTCTTCAGTCCTAAGCTACTCATCTGTACTTGCTGCCAAACTTCTTCCAAACCCAGGTATAGTGTGTGTGTACACATGCGTGTTCATGTGTGTATGTGTGTGCATACAGATGTGCTTGCCTGTGTATGCATGTGTAGATACAGAGGTTGACAATCAGATCTGTCTGTATTGTTCCATTTTTTTTTTTTTTTGAGACAGGTTTTCACTGAACCTGACGCTCCTCAGGCTGTGTTGTCTAGACATCAGGTCCCTATGGTCCATCGATCTCCACTCTCCCAACTGTGGCCCATGCCAGCAAGCCTAGGTTTTTATGTGAGTGTTGGGGATCTGAACTCAGATCCTCATGTTTACACAGCAAGTACTTTGCTGAGTCATCTCCTTGCCCACCAGGTCTTCTCTCTGAGACCATCGTGCTCCTGGAAACCCAAATTCCAAAGTCAGGAAAATCAAAAGTACTTTCCTCCTCACTAGCCACCCAAAGCCTGAGAAGGCCCCAGAAGTCCTGGTCTACCACACCTTCCCACAAAGCCCTGGAAGGGGAACAAACTTCAGAGCTGTTCATTGCTGAGTTCCAGACTATGCTAACCTCAGTTTCCCCACCAGTGTAAGGGGATGCTAATTTCTGTTGTTCAGAACACTACAGGAATGAAATTATAAAGCTAAAATATGACACATAAAACACAAGTCCCTTACCTTCAAGATACACTATGGCCCCTCCGTTCTAGACACAATGTCTTCCAAATTAACTGATGATCTGGTTTCATGGGAGCATGGTGACCAGGAATTCCTTAGACTTTCTAGAGGTTTTTAAGTCAGGGATCCAACGTCAGGAGCAAAATTAGGTGAGAATGTGGTTATGTAATTGTTCTCCACTTGTAGATAGACTGGAGCCCGCTACCAGGACCATATGGCTGCTTTGCTTCAGCTTCCCTCTCCAAACACTATTGGATCGCTTTGGACCTGTTTCTTCATCTCTGCACTACCCTCCCAGTTCTGGCATTCTACAGAAGCACTGCCTTCTAGAGAAAGCCTTGAGGGTTAACCTGTACCATCACAAGAACCTTGGGACTTGGGCATAAGACCTGTCAGAGAAACTAGAACAGCTTTTAATAATCTTGTGAGGACAGCAGTTCTTTAACAGGGAGCTTGTACTTGGGTGGATATTGAAGCTTGTGCAATATAAATATTAAAGGCTCTGAGGTCTGCGAGAGAAAATGCTCCTTTACTTGATTCTCTCTGGTCTCTTTCCTAGACTATACAAGAACCCAGTCCTTGTCCCCAGGATAGAGTCCAGTGCTTTCCACACAACCCCCTGAGTCCCCTAGAATCCAAGCCTGAACACTGTCACTGCCCACTGTGGACAGTGCCCTCCTTCCTCTTAGACCCATTAGTCAGTACTGCTGGGATACACAGAATCAAGCATGACTTATGTGGCCTGGCCTGGGGACACAGAGGCATTTCACCAGCAGCAGAACCAGAGGTGTGACCTTCAGAGCCTGCCTCAGAGCAGGACTGCAGAGCAAGAGCTGCAGAGGAAACTGAGTCAGCAGCCCAAGAGGCTGGCCCTGGAGTATCCTGAAGCTATCACCATCTCCTCTGAGCTAGTGGACATGTCACTTGCCTCTGTGTCCTTCTCCTCTTATACAAACTGGTACAGACACCACCACTCGACTTTGGAGCACAGCGTGGGGTCGGGGGGCCCCTCTAGCAGACAGGGTCTGGATTAGGCCACTCTGGGTGGGGCAGGGCACATAAAGTCCAAATGAGTCCCCATTTCACTCCTCCTCATCTGTCCCCTTGTGTAATGCCATTATGTTGCAAGGGCTGCTATGCCGGTTGAGCTAAGAAGGTCACCGAGCTCCTGTGAGTGGAAACCATGTGTTTCTCACACATAGAAAGTGCTTTCTAAAAAGCAGTTCTGAACTTCAGGGCTGAGGAGATGGCTCAGTCAGCAAAGTGCTCACCTTGCAAGCATGAGGACATGATGCTGATGCCTAGAATCTATGCAAACAGCCAGGCCGAGGGCACACACTTGTCACCCATCTCAAGGCAGGAGAGGCCTCCAGAGACAGTCAGATCCCTCAATGGCCAACCATCCTCACCTAATCTTCAAGCCCCAGTACCAGTAAAAGATCCTGTCTTAAACAACAGGGTGTGTGTCTAGAATCATGGCTCAGTAGTTAAGAGCAGCCTCTGTTCTTCCAGATGACCTAGGTTTGAATCCTACTATCTACACAGAAGCACCCAACCATCTGAAACTCTAGTTCCAGGGGATCCAACGCCCACTTCTGGCCTCTGAGGGCACTACACACTCCTATACAGGCAGAACACCCATACACATAAGAAAACAAAAATAAGAATTTAAAAGATCCCCAAGGAGGAAGACCTGAGCTTGTCCTCTGGCCTCTGCATGCACACAAGCCTAGGTGCACATGTGCAAACACACACAAAACTGAAAAAAAAAACAAACCGAACAAACGATAACAGGGTTAAGCTGGCAAGGCAGCTCAGTGGGTAAAAGAACCTGCTACAAAGCCTGACAACCTGAGTTCCGTCCTCAGGACTGACTCGCACACGTTGACCTTCACCCTCCACATACATGCCTCCTAATACTTGTGCAAGTGTGAGAGAGTGCATGTGTGTGCATGAGCACACACACGTGTGCACACACGTGCACATACACAAATACATAAGTAAACATAATTAAAATATTTTCTATTGTTTTTGTTTGCTTTAGAAAGCAGGCCTGCCATGTTCCTTAGCTTCCTAGTTGGAGGGGCCTAGTGGGAAGCCTGGGAGGCAGGCCCTTGAAGGAGACTGTGGAACCCTGGGCTCTCTGGCCTCACTCTCCCGCTAGTTCCTTGCTCCTGCTGTGTTGTACCTCTGGACCACAACCCTTTCACTTGTCCATTGTTGCTTCAGGCTGCCCTCAACTTTTTTTTTATACATCTGAAAAATGACCTTAAACTTCTGATTCTCCTGCTTCCACCTCTCCAGGGCTGGGATCATGGGCATCCCCGGCATGGTTTTTGCAGTGCTGGAGACCAAACCTGGACCTCATGTGCATTAGGCAAGGACTCCACCAACTGAGCCAGCCCCAGCCCCAGCCCCAGCCCCAGCCCCAGCACCCCAGCCCCAGCCCCAGCCCCAGCCCCAGCCCCAGCCCCAGCCCCAGCCCCAGCTCCAGCCTGGTTTTGTTGTTATTGTTTTGTTTTTGAGATAAGGTCTTTGCTGTGTAGTCCAGGCTGGCCACCTCCAGTCCCATTCTTCTCAGTGCTGGGATTATAAGCATGTACAACATGCCTGACAAACCTTCTCTATGTAAGTAGACTAGCTCAGGTGTTTTGTTATAGTGATGGAAAGATGACTGGTACAGAACTGCTCGGAGGGAAAGAAGGAAGACCTTGCAGTTTCTACTACTTCTACTGCTTTGTCCTACATCAGGCCAGGGGATTTAATGGGGATGACAAACTACACGGTCTAATCAACTTCCAGACTAGATGGACCTATGGCTGTGGAAAACCCAAAGAGGCTGCCAGGCCCTGGGAATCACAGAGCATCTGAGAATGGCACCTAGGCTGAATGGAGATGACAAAGAGACCATGGAAGGTGATGCCCCTGACTGTAGCTAAGTAGAGAAGGATAGCCGGCCAGCTTGAAGACCACTCAGATAGATTTAAGATGGGTTTTGTTTTTATTGCTTGTTTTGTTTCATTTTCTAAGGAAGGGTTTCTTTGGCTCATGGTTGAATATACCCCATCACCATGGGGAAGGCATGGAGGCAGGAGCCTCAGGCTTCTGAGTTAATTCCTGAAGTTAATTAAGCATCTCAGGAATGTTTCTGTTTTCTTCTGAGACAAGGTCTCCACATGTAGTCCAGGCTGGCCTCCAATTTATAGCCTTCCTATCTCAGTCTTTCAGGTGCTGGGAATCACAGATTTGTACAACTACCCCAGGATTAGATCTCGTTTGAGAATGGGTTTCATGTCGCTGTCTGGCTATGCAACACATAGTAGGTGGCTAACCACTGTATGCTCAAGTGGCAATATAGGCCACCTGTGTGCAACACATAGTAGGTGAGCAACCACTCCACACCCAAGTGGCAGTATAGGCGGACAGGGCAGTAAGAGCACAGAGCCATAGGTCACATTAACAGAAGCAGAGTCTACAATGAGGATGATCATTCCTCACTACAATGAGGATGACACTTTCCCAGCCTTCATTCTTGGGGTTATGCTCTGCACAGAACAGGATCTGGAAAGACCAACAGAACCCAGAGAGTATGAGGTCCTGAGACTTCATCCGGTAGAAATCCTGGAGGAGCAGGGACTCAGTCTGGGGT
This sequence comes from Rhynchomys soricoides, assembly GCA_019843965.1. Lineage (NCBI taxonomy): Eukaryota > Metazoa > Chordata > Mammalia > Rodentia > Muridae > Rhynchomys > Rhynchomys soricoides. The sequence goes on along the minus strand of JADRCH010000349.1, from coordinate 346,704 downwards.
TGAATCTGAACAGGCCCAGGCTGCTACCCAGGGTCAGTGCAGGTTCACTCCTGGGTAGGACCCACAGGGCTGTGAAACTATCTTACTCAGTACATGAAGTCATTTTCTCAAAACAACTGCTTTGGGGCCACCCTGAGCACAGTCTAGTGTGGAATCAAGTTTGTCAGCAGTGATGGCTACCAGAGAAGAAACAGAAGATCTGCTTGGTTTTTTTGTTTGTTTGTTTGTTTTGTTTTGTTTTTTGGAAACGGGGTCTTACTATGTAGCCGTGGCTGTCCTGGAACTCACTGTGAAGCAGGCTGGCTTCGAATTTAGAGAGATACACTTGACTCTTTAGTACTGGGATTAAAGGTCTGTGTCCCCACACGAGGTCCTTTTTCTACTGTACTTCTTAATGAAAAATAGCTAACAGTACATAGCATAATCCTGATGTGCACCCTTGGCCTGGGTCAAGCAAGGTGCAAGTGTCCATGTGCAGTGTCTCCAAGGCCAGTGGGGAACCCCATAATACAGGCTGAGGTGCAAGCAGTGTACAGGAGCCCCATAGTACAGGCTGAGAAGCAAGCAGTGTGCAGGAGTCCCACTGGGTAGATGTGAAGCTCAGACAACACAGCTGTCACTGAGTCAGCCCCAAGGGTGAACAAGTGGCTCCAGAGTCCCCAGAAAGAAACTGCAGATGGAGATATTCGTGGAAGTACAAGAACAGGAAAAGTGCAGCCCGCCCAGCGCTGCTCTCCCAAGCCCTCTGCCAGCCTCGTTCCCATGAGGACATGCAGCTCTCACCTGTGCCAAATTGATAATTGGATCAATAATGAGAAGAGTGCTAAAAAAAAAGTGTTTTCCCTTCTTAGTGGCCAACCTCACTCCCTGTGGATTCCAGGCCTCAGGACGCCAGCGCACAGCCCCTAAAGTACAGGCCCTGATGGTCACTAGTTTACAGTGAGATCAGTTCCTGATAACACACTGTTAGTTGAAGATAAATTGAAAATGCATTTGTGCCTAACCAGCAGTTGAGCAGCACTGCACACTGAGTGCTGGGTTTTCATCAAGTGGCTGATCTGGAGATGGCTGTTCTATCTTCAGGACTGGACTAGCATTTGCTCTGGATGCCTAAAGAGCAAAGGCTGGTTTGTGGTGTGTGTGTGTGTGTGTGTGTGTGTGTGTGTGTGTGTGTGTGCGTGCACGCGCACGCCTGTGTGTTATAATAAAATGACCTCTAGCCCAGTTTACGTGTGGCCCATAGAGCACCACACCATCATTCATTATCGAAACACAAATCAAAATCACAATGAGATTCCACTTGACTCCCACTAGCACGGTTAAAATGAGACAGTCAGGAACAAGTGTTGACAAGGATGAGAAGGAACCAGAGGGCGCCCTTCAAGTTGTGGAAGCAAGATAAGACTGTGTAGCCTGCCCAGGAGACCAGGTCTGCAGTTCCTCAGAATGCTAATCATAGGTACCAGCTGACCCAGGATTTCACTCCTAGGTATGTACTCAAAAGAACTGAATCCTAGGCTGCTAAGATGGCTCAGTGGGTAAAGGTGCTTGTCACCAAGCCTAACAACCTGAGTTCAATCCCCAGGACTTAACAGTAGGAGAGAACCAACTCCAGCAGGCTGTATTCTGACCTCTACACACGAACCATATGTGCACGTGCACACGGACATACCCATCCCCAACACTAAATAAGTATAACCTAAAAAGAAATTTTTCAAAGAAGTGAAAACCCATATCTATACAGAGACCAGTGCCTGAACAATTGTGGCAGCATCACTCAAAATAGCCAGAAAGTGGTAACAACAGAAGTCTCTGTCAACTGGTAAATGGATGCACAGAAAAGGCATAAACAACTATCCAGCCACACAGGGGAAGGCAGGGTGATCTAGTACCATGTGGGTGAACACCCAAGTCAGAAAGGACCAAATACTCCATGCATTCGGATAGCCCAGCCAGGGCTGGTGAGGTGGCTCAGTGGGTAAAGTTACTTGACCCCAAACCTGACACCCTGAGTTCAGTTTCCCATGACTCACATAGCAGAAGGAGAGAAATGGCTCTCAAAAATTGTCCTCTGATCTCCACATGTGTTCCATACACATCCACTAAATAAATAAATAAATAAATAAATAAATAGCACATTTTTTTGCAGACTCTGAAATACCTAGCTGGGGTCAAAGCAACTAGTTCTTGTGGGGGAAGTGCCCATTATTAGGGACCAGCTCTATCCTGGAATGTGAGGTTTTTTAAATTTGATAGTCAAGGTTGTATAACTCAGTGAGTATCTGGGGTTACAAGCTGGAGCTACAGGTGTATATTGTCATGTCTGGTTCAGCAAAGCTGTTTCAGACAGAGAAGGACAGAGACAGAGACAGAAAAACAGAGAGGGAGAGTCAGAGACATAAACACACACACAGAGAGAGAGAGAGAGAGAGAGAGAGAGAGAGAGAGAGAGCGAGCTTTAGGAGAATTTCAGAGCCAGATGGGCTCGTGTTGCGGGGAACACATGGCCCTGAGTTCTAGACCTAAACAGGATTGATTTTACACACACACACACACACACACACACACACACAATTTTTCACCATGCCTTCCCTTACACATGCTCCCAACCTCTAGGTAGGGCCCTGGATTATCTAGGGCAGTTTTAAACAGAACAAAAGAAAACAATAGGCATTTTTGGATAACCTTTCAGTCCCATTTAAAAGACCTGTTGGAGGCTTTAGGGCCAAGATACTCTGAGCAGAGACCACCTGGTGAGGGTAGCTGGCATGGGGAGAAGTTGAATGGGGCTCCCTGGGGCCTGCCAGCACCCGCTCCCCTGGGGCCATTCCCCTTGATGAGAGGCTATGCCTGGTAGCAGCACCTGTCCCCTCCACCCCTACCCACTGTCTTTATCATTTTCACTCTAGAGGTGCCTTTCAGCATAGGGTTCTCTCAAGTCTCCCAACCCTTCGAGGGAGGGTGGTGGCTTTGCTTGATCTAAGCCAGAGGCAGAGGCTGAGACCCTTTGTATCCCTAAGCTTCTGGGTTCTACCATAGCAGGCTGAGAAAAGCCTCTAGATACCCTGCCAAACCCTTCATTTCTGAATGGGGAAACTGAGGTTCAGTGAGGTCAGGGGTTTCTAAAAGTCCATAGCAAGCCAGTGATGAGTCAGAGCTAAGCTGATGGAAGTGTCAAAACAACTATGAGGGGCAAATGGTTCATCCTGCCTTGATTTCATCCACAATGGAGATTGAGGGGCCTCAGCAAGCCAGGAAGGTGCAGAGCTGGGCTCCCATCCCAGATCCACCAAGAAAGCTCAAGAGACAAACCTAAGGATCAACCATTTCTCCCAATCCTCCTGAAACCACCCCAAGTACAACCTCTACCCCCCACCCCTGCTTGACCAGTTCCATGTCCCATGTCCTATTACCTGGAGTCCCTGGGCTCATGTGAGCAGCAAGACCAGCTGTGTGTTGATTGTGAATGTGGCCAGGCTGGGGAAGGAGAGGCCATGGCACCGTGACAGCAGAGGGCGGGGCAACCATGAGGCCCCGCTGGCTCACCAAGTGCTGTGGCATTCCTTCCTGTGGTGCTATCAGCCCCCAGGCCTTCCTGTCTGACTTGCCTCTTCCTTTGCTAGCATCCTTGGAGGGGCAGATGGTAGCAAACGCACCCCTGCAGACCCCAGGATCACATTGTAACCTCAAGCCTCCCCAGGCTGTGACAAGCTCCAGGAAGGGAGGAGTTGAGGGTTTGTCTTGGGTTCCCCCTCCTTGCTCAGGAGGTTGATTCAGGCTCCAGCCATGTGTCCCGACCTGCCCTGCAAGTTAGAAGATGCTATGATGTTCCCTGCTCCTGGATACCAAGGCTGGACTGGTATATGTAGAGGGCAAGGGAGCTCAGGGACCATGGAGAAGGACTGAAATCTAGTCAGTGCTTCTCTTGGGATGGGAAGTGGATCAAAGCAAGGAGGCAGGTCAGGAGAGCAGCCACCTGTCTAGGATGGGCAGGGACTCAGTCCTCAAGAGGCAGGAAACCCAGGGTTACCCCACACAGCTGCTACCTCTGCTTTGTCATCACTCATCAGTCACCCTGAGCAGCAGGACAGGAAATGTTTGCTGCCACTGTCCAGGGGAGTACCCACCAGTCATCAGGGATAAAAGGCAGGGCCAGGAGCTTCCTGGAAAAGCAGCCCTGCTCATCCTATGCTCAGGCCTGATCCATGACTGTTCTCTCAAGCTCAGCATATGCTTGACCTGTGAAGCAAGTCCTACAGGCCTGCCTCTGATTTGTCTCCAAGCCCCACCCCCACCCCCACCCCCACCCCCAATTCACTTCCACAACCACCACGTGGGTCTTACACCACCACCACTGTTTCCCTACTCCTGCCCTGCCCCCTCCCCCCATTGCTGTCCAACTGGTCAGCCAATTCAGCTCCATACCTTCTATGCATAACCGTCAGTTCTCAGGGCACAGCCCATTCTCAAAGTCCATCTGCCCCTCTCTCCCTCAGCCAGTGTTATCCCAGATAGGCACCTACCTCAGGACCTTTGCACTGGCTGTCCTATTCAGAACACTCTCCGCTAGAAAGGCGGCTTCCTTCACTCTTTAGGTCTCTATTCAAATGTTACCTCCCCAAAGGGCCTGCTATGATCAGCCTGCTAAAGCAGGATCCCCAGCCTGACTCGGCCTGCCTTAGCCTGCTTCAGCCTGCCTCACTGTTCCACACGTCACTCATTATTTTCTGGCACAGATTTTTCTCATTAAGTATTTGCTTTATGATCTGGGACAGGGACCAATGTGTAGAAGGCATTCAGTCAATTCTGCTAAATGAGAAAGAGATCTAAGGTTAGCCTGATGTGTGTGTGGTGGGGAGGTTGGAGGGCACACTTCATAGATCACTGCATACGGTATGAGTGGGGTCCTTGGAGCTAAAAGAGACAGAGAGAGGAAGCCAGATAGGCAGAAGCTCCAAAGCCACACCAAGGAGATGCATAGGGATCCGAGGCAGGGGAAGAGGGGGGTACATGGTCAGGTCTGCTCGGTAAACAGTCTTGGAAATTGTGATATGGACTCACAAGGATGTCTTGAGGAATAGGGAGTCAGGGGACTAGGGGCAGGGTCATGGGAAGTTCTGGGGGATGTTGAGGACAGTGCCTGCCAGCCACAGATGTGACAGACCTGGGATCTGTGGCTGGGTGGAGTGAGATGCGTAGGGCATGTATAGTGCATGCTCAGTGGGAAATAGAGAATGATCCTTTTTGAGACAGGGTCTCACTATATAACTATGGCTGGCCTGGAGCCCGCAGAGATCTGCCTGTCTGTGCCTCCCAGGTGCATGTACCACCACATACAGCTCATTCTTCCTCTGTTGTTTGAATTGATGATATCAAAATGAGCTATTGTTAGGTAGACTTGGTTAATAAAATATGTTATTACAACCTTAACCATTTTTAAGGATGTAGGGGTGAGGGAGACCTTCAGACTAAGTGTAGCTCTCTGAGACTGTGTAGTTCAGAAGCCACAGGGGAGAGCCTGGGTGGACAGCTTTCACCTGGACACAGCACACATGAAAAGTCCTATCTTCTAAATGAGACTTGCCAGAAATGAAATCGGTTGGTCGGAAAGGCAATGAGGCCTCCTCCCGAGGGCTGTGTATAAAAAGAAACTCTCCCGGCAGTAGTGGCGCACGCCTTTAATCCCAGCACTTGGGAGGCAGAGGCAGGCAGATTTCTGAGTTCGAGGCCAGCCTGGTCTTCTACAGAGTAAGTTTCAGGACAGCCAGGGCTACACAGAGAAACCCTGTTTCTAAAAACCAAAAAAAAAAAAAAAAAGAAAGAAAGAAAAAAAAAAAAAGGAAAAACCTCAAGACCCAGTTAAGCCAGTAAGAGGAGGGTGAACTAAACTAGGTACTTTTTTTTTTTTTTTTTTTTTTTTTAGACAGGGTTTCTCGGTTGGCGTCCTGGAACTCGCTTTGTAGTCCAGGCAGGACTTGAACACACAGAAATCTACCTGCCTCTTCCTCCCGAGTGCTGGGATTAAAGGCATATACTTCTACTGCCCAGCAGTGGTTCACTTTATAATCCTGGCACTCTGCAAATTGAATCAAGATGATCTGATCTAGCCTGGGCAGCATAGAAAGCATCTGTCACCAAAACAAAACAAACCAAAACCCTTAGTTATTCTCATAATGTACTCACTTCACTAGATAAGCAAGACGCAAAACTACCTGGAAACCTCTTAGAAACTGCTAAGCCCTGGGGCCTCTTCCTAGCCATGCTCTCGGTCAGAAGTCATGAATCCCCGGGCTATCTTAGCACATTTGTGCTGATACATGCTCATGTCAGAGACCCACCAGTCTGAATGTTTTCTGCCTTCTGAAGGCTTAAATGCCTGACACACAGAAAGTGCCTCCCCAAAGGAAGCCTCTAACTTTGGTTTCCCTTCTGCTAATTCTGTCATGAGGCTCTTCCCTCCCTTCGCCTCAGTTTCCCTCTCTGCTTCTCCTGTAGCACCTGCTTGGGTATTTTCCTGGAGCCTGACAGAGGTACCTCCATGTGGGCAGATGTCATAGCCAGGGCAGACCTGTCTGGTGTGTCAAAGAACCGCCCTCCTCCCTGCCCCAGCTTAGCTCCACCCAGGTGACATCAGTGCCCAGAGTGCGGTGATTCACAGGACAGACTCCCACCATGATGGAACACAGCTGACAGCCCCCAGGGAGTCAACACAGCAGCTGAGCTTGACTTATAGCTCTCCTGCATTCCAGAACTGCTACCAGGCCCCTGACTCAGCAGGCATGTGTACCCTACAGACAGCAGTCAGACCTCCCAGCCTCAGTTTCCCCATTTGTTAAAATGATGAGGCAGCAGCTCCCTACACATGACAAGGGTGCTTATGTCTGCTGGCCAATGACACCCAGTCTTTGTGTTCTTGGGATAAGATCATGGGATTCTTGAAGAAGCCCCCAGTGACTTGTTAGACCTGACACATATATCCTATAGGTGTAGAAGGAAAAGAAAAGTAATGTCCCCTGCTGTGAGCCCCAGGGGTCTGGCTGTTTACACCCCTCCTAGAGCGATGTCTGGGAGAGCAGGACCTAGCTTTTTCATCTAAAATTGCCTGTAAGATGAATTCTCCAAGGCCAGGGGGTAAAGGCTCTCACTTGTACTCCCAGTTCTCAAGAGGCTGAAGCAGGGGGATTTCTGTGAGTTTGAAACCAGCCTGGTCTACATAGGGAGATTTTATCTTTTAAAATTAATTAATTAGTTTAATTAAACGAAACACAAGCAAACAATTCTAAATCAAACAGTACTGTGTCCATTTCGTGGATACAGAAAGTAAGATGAGAATTTTTCTCAAGGTCACAAGGTTGGGCAGAGATTGGCATCAAGGTCTCTTTGGCTTGAAACCTCAACCCTTCCCACTCCTCCATGGTGAAACTCCAAGTTAATCCACAGCCGACACAGCTCCAGTTTATGCTATTCAAATCTACAACTGAAACCTGAGCTGCTGCTGCTTCTGCTGCTTCTGCTGTTGCTGCTGCTGCTGCTGCTGCTTCCTCCTCCTCCTCCTCCTCCTCCTCCTCCTCTTCTTCTTCTTCCTCTTCCTCTTCCTCCTCCTCCTCCTCCTCTTCCTCCTCTTTTTTCTCCTCTTCCTCTTTGTCTTCCTCCTCCTCCTTCTCATCTTCCTTCTCTTCCCCCTCTTCTTCCCCCTCCCCTTCCTCCTCCCCCCTCCTTCTTTCCCTCCTATTCTTTCTCTTCCTCCTCTGTGGTATTGGGAACCAAACTGAGGACCTTGTGCAAGCCCCCATCACTGAGCCACACCCCCGCTCATTGATCTACTGAACCTTTCCATGAGGGCTAACCATGCTGGACATCACTCCACACACTTACTTACCTTTCTCTTGGTGAGATGTCAGTTCATGCCTCTGGCCTGCTTTCTGCTTGCTCTTGCCTTTGCTGCAGAGTTAGTGGAAGATTCAGATCCTTTGTCAGCTCGTGGTAGGCAGATGTTTTCTGTGTCCACAGGCCACCCTCTGAAAGTGCTGAATAGCCATTCCCTTGTCTATTCACAGCCGGGAAGCAGACTGAATGAACAGTTTTTTAGTGGTTTGGATTCTCCCCCATCCCCCCCACCCCCAGTGCTGTGAATAGAATGTAGGCCTCCTGCATGCTAGGCAAGCAAGGGTACTGCTGAGCCACACCCTGAGTCTAGCACCTCACTGGTGGGTGCCTGGTAAGAGCTCTATGGGTGAGTCAAGTCTCCGGCTCCTGAAGAATCATTCTTTTTCAAAACCAAGTCTCACTATGTAGTTATGGGTGGAAATATTGGATACCACACTAGCCTCCAACTCACAGAGATTCCCGTCTCTGCCTCTCAAATGCTGGGATTAAAGGCGTGGGTCACCAGACCTGACCCTTGAATAGTCATCCTTATGTTCATTTTATAGCTGAGAAAGTCTAGGCCTAGAGATCGAAGGGAATTGCCTGTCTTGTGGATGACAAGGACTTTAAGGGCAAAAGTGGGACCACCGGCCAGATCCTCTGCCCTTCAGGCAAGACCTCATAGGCTCTCTGTGGAAGGAGACACTTTTCTTGCTTTTCTCTCTCACCTCAGACAAGTGTACACTGCATAGCAGGTCCTTCTCTAACCCATATTGCCAAAGCAAGAGAAGGCAAAGAGGTCACGGTGGTGCGGAAGGGCCAACCTCCAAAAGGACCCATTTGAGGAAAGAAACACCTTCCTCCAGAAGATGAAAGGGTAAGAGTCCCGAGCAAAAGAACTTTAGGGAGACCCTGAAGCCAGAGATTAGGTAATTTATTTGCGATCACACAGTCATTACCGGTAAGTTTTGTAGGTTCAGAAACAGAAATGCAAGCCCCCCTCTGTGAGCACAAAGGAGTTGAGGGAGGAGGACTCTGACTCTGAGCCCCAGCCTGGATAATACATCAATACCTTGTCTTAATCCAAATAACAACAAAAGAAACTATCGGAGGTTTCCCTAAACCAAACTTACTGTGGCTTCCTCCGTCCGGCACCAACACTGGCTTTCTACCGGGGAAGGAAAATAGAGAGCAGTCAAATGTACCTGATTGATAGGTCCCGGAGGAGCCAAGATCAGAGAGCAGTCAAATGTATCCAATAGGTCTTGGAGAGACCAATGTTTGGGTTTCGGGGAAGGGGAGAGATTTTCCTTAAAGCCAAATCAATAGGGATAGCCATGCAGAGTCCCTCTTTCTAGGACCAGTGTACCCCTAGAAAGGGGCAGGGAAGGCTACTGAGGTGGCTCAGCAGGTGAAGACACTTGCCAGGAATGTCTAGAGACCTAAGTTCAATCCCCAGAACCCATGTGAAGACAAAAGAAGAGAACCAACACCATAAAGTGGTCCTCTATGCTCCACGCATGCTCCACGGCACCACTCCCTTCCCAAGTCATACATTTTAATTTTATTTTAAAATGGAGAAGAGTGATCAGGAACTGTAGCCCTGTTATAGGCCTTCAGGTCTTTAAGGCCTCAAATTGTAGGTAAAAGATTGAGCTGGAGACCAGCCATAATGGTGCATGCTTGTAATCACAGCATTCAGGAGCTCAAGATAGGAGGGTTCTTCGGCCACACAGTAAGTTCGAGGCCAACCTGGGCTACATGAGATCCTGCAAAAATTGAGGTGAAGAAATGAAGAAAAAAATCCCTATGAGACTGTAAGATGTGTTTGTCTAGGTACTGGGTGTCAATAGAATCCCTTATACCCCCAACCTTGAAGCATACTTGGACTCTTCTGAACCCTATAGTTCTGCGGAGGCCACAGCACATGATCTCTTAGGAGACAGAACAGCAATGCTGAGGGACAATCCCACTCACCAGCGCTGGTGTTCCCTCTCACAGGTCTACTGTGAGCTCACTGAGCCTGTTACAGGGCTGGGCTTTTATGGAGGGGACTGGCACAGTCTCTATGGCCCTCACAAAGGCTCCTGGAGGCAAAACCAGACAAGGAGTCTGAATGAAAGTGAGAGCCCAATGGCTTCACGTGGTCCATCACATCCCTCAGCCAGAGCCTGCCTGGAGCCAGCATATTAAAGGGGCTCTGCCTCAGTGCAGGAAGGAAGTGAAGTAAAACAATGAGGCTGGGGGAGGGGGAATCTGCTGGGACAGTTCTGCTCTCTAGGAGATGCCTGACAATCACCAGGAATAAAGAACAGGTTGGGAGTGGGCTGGGGCTTAGTGGCAGAACCTGAGCCTAAAATTTGAGGGATCTTGAGTTCCATCCATAATGGAGGTGGTCTTTTTCTGACAACTAGAAAGAGGGGGAATGGGCTGGAGGGTTGGCTCAATGGTTAACTCTGATCTTCCAGAGGACTCGAGTTCAGTTCCTAGTACCCAGGTAGGGTGACACCACCTCCAGGGTGTCCAGCACCATCTTCTGGCCTCCAAGGACACATATGACATTAATATGAATACATTAATGTTCTTTTAATTTTCTTTCTTTCTATTTATATATTTATTTATTTGTTTGTTTATTTATTTATTTTGGTTTTTCGAGACAGGGTTTCTCTGAATAGCCCTGGCTGTCCTGGAACTCATTCTGTAGACCAGGCTGGCTTGAACTCAGAAATCCGCCTGTCTCTGCCTCCCAAGTGCTGGGATTAAAGGCATGCACCACCACTGCCTAGCGTTTTAAAATTTTCAATTGAAAGGTGGAAGGAAAAAAAGTTACAACAGAAGGCAGGAAGCAGGGAGGGAGGAAGAAAAGTCAAAAGGGCATAAAGAACATTCCTACAAATTCCATTGCATTCACATTGGGGAAGGGCTACCATGCCTGTGTGGAGGCCGGAAGACAACCTGTAGGAGTCAGTTCTCCCCTTTACCATGTGGTTGCCAGGGATCAAACTCGGGTTGTCAGGTTTGACTACAAGCACTGGCTGAGCTGTCCCACCAGCCATGAAAAAATTCCTTAAGAATATTTTGTGAGCCAGACAGTGGTGGCGCACGCCTTTAATCCCAGCACTTGGGAGGCAGAGGCAGGCGGATTTCTGAGTTCGAGGCCAGCCTGGTCTACACAGTGAGTTCCAGGACAGCCAGGGCTATTCAGAGAAACCCTGTCTTGAAAAACCAAAAAAAAAAAAAACAAAAAAACAAAAAGAATATTTTGTGACTAGGTATTTGGACAGAAGTCATCTCCATAGCCAGATTTTACTTCTAGCCCTGGGAAGCTCCCTGTAACCCCGGTTCCGTGTCTCAGCTGAGCTCAAGCCAGAGCAGGCAGCCTACACCTTCCCACGGTGTGTGAGCCAGGGAGGGTTTGAGGTGTAAGCCTGTGTAAGCCTTCTTCCAAGCTTGCCTTTTGTCCTCCTCCTAGTGCCTTGTCCTGGCTTGAGTCACTGCTTTGCACAGAAAAGAGCCAATAGGTCATAGAGGTAAATGATTGTGAACCAATGAGTTTATTGGCTTATCTAAAGGAACATGGTGACCACCCCCAGACAGTTGCATTACCACCAACACCCACTTCAGCCAGGGTGACTTCCTCCCGGAAGCTGCCTAGGTTGAGTTCTCTCCTCAGCAAACCTCCTACCTTCAGTCCACGACAGTGCCTCCCGAGACCACACTGCAGCTGGTGTACCACGAGGGAGGGAGGGGCTGGAATCTCAAGTGCGTCTAACACTCAGAGGTATCAGACCGATCTTGTGTGGACAGTTACAGCTTCTCTGATTTCAAGATGCCAGAAAAGTGAGCATTCTACAATAAACACAGAAAGGTGTAAGCTGCGGACATGTGTGGGGTGGGGATGAGGGTAAAGCGCTTGCTGCCCAAACATGAGGACTTGAGTTTGCCTTAAAAATAAGCCAGAGCCAGGTATACACCTCTAACCTCTAAGCCCAGCACTCAGAGAGTCAGTGGCAGGAGAATCTCAAGTGAGTTCAAGGCTTGTCTGGTCCTCACAGAGAGTTCTAAGCCAGTCAGGGATACATACGGAGAGTTTGTCTCAAAACAAAAACAGGCCAGGACAAGCTTAAGAGTAAGGCTAAGGCAGGAAATTGCTTGGGGCTCACTAGCCTGCTAGTGTAGCCAATTGTTAAACTTTTAAGTTTAGTGAGAGACCTTGTCTTAAAAAATAATATAGAGGGGTTGGTAAGATGGCTCAGCAGGTGAGAGGACATGCCACCAAACCTGATGACATAATTCCATCCTTAGGATCTCTATGATAGAGAGAGAAGTGATCCCTGGATGGTTTCTGATCTCCACTGGTGTGCCTTCGCACCCCCACACCCCCACAATAGACACAATAAATAAGTTAATTGAATTAAAATGTCTTAGCCGGGCAGTGATGGTGCACGCCTTTAATCCCAGCACTCGGGAGGCAGAAGCAGGCAGATTTCTGAGTTCTAGGCCAGCCTGGTCTACAGAGTGAGTTCCAGGACAGCCAGGGCTATACAGAGAAACCCTGTCTCGAAAAACCAAAATAAAAAATAAAAATCAATCAATAAATAAAATGTCTTAAAATTTTGTGTGCACACATGCGCACGGCTGCTTATTTATATGTGTTGCAGAAGCCTGCCAAGTTCAGAAGAAGGCGTTTGATCTCCTGGAACTGGAGTTGTGAGCCACTGTATAGTGCTGGGAACTAAACCCTGGTCCTCTGCAAGAACAGTACTATTCTTAACTTCTGAACATCTTTCCAGTCTTCAATAAATGTAATTCTAAAAAATAAAATAAAGCTGAGTGTGGTGGATCGGATGAGAATGCTCCCCACAGGCTCTTGTTTTTGAACGCTCAGTCCCTTGTTGGTGGGGATGTTTGGAAAAGACTCGGAATTATGGCCTTGTGGGTGAGGTGTGTCGCTGAGGGTGGGCCTTGAGATTTCAAAAGCCTCGGTCTGACGCAGTTAGCACTATCCGCCTCATGCCTATGGAGCAGGATGTAAGTAAGCTGTTCCAGCTTCATGCCTGTCTGCCTGCCATGTTCCCCACCATGATGATCATGGACTTTAGTCCTCTGGAACTGTGAACCTCAGTAAATATTTTTTTAATAAGTTGCCTTGGCCACGGTGTCTCTTAACAGGGATAGAAAAGTAACTAAGACACTGGTCATGGTGGCACACACCTTTGATCCCAGCATTTGGAGGCAGAGGAAGGCAGATCTTTGTAAGTTTGAGGCCAGCCTGGTCTACAGAGTAAGCCCAGGACAACTAAGGCTACAAGGTGAGGCCCTGTCTCAAGATATATAAACAAACAAACAAACAAACAGAATTCTGATTGGTGATAAAGATTCAACAAGTAAGTGCACTTGTTCTCTGGGCTGACCACTGGAGTTCAATCCCTAGGCTACTCACTGTAGAAAAAGAGAGCAGCCTCCTGGAAGTTGCCCTTTGACCTCCACATATATATCACAGTGACTGGGGAGTCATGGTAGCAAGTGTGCAGGGCAGGAAGCTGGCAGATCACATCCAGGTAGCACAGAGGAAGCAAAGAGAGTGAATCTGAGATAACACAAGACCATACACTCTCAAAGCCTGACCCCATTGACATATTTCCTCCAGTCAAGCTCCATGTCCTAAAAGTTTCATACTCTGTCCTGGAGAGATAGCACAGCAGTTAAGAGCATGTGCTGCTCTTTCAGGGGCTCAGGTTCAGCTGCCAGCAGCCACATGGTGCCTCAGAATTCTCCATAACTCCAGTTCCCAAGGTGCCTTCTTCTGACCTCCTTGGACATCAGGCATTCGGATGGTAGACATGTAGGTACAATACTCAAGCACATAAAATACATTAAAATCTTCAAAAAAAGGTCCATAACCTCCCCACACAGGACCACCAATAGGAGACCAAGTGTTTAAATACGTGAGCCTATAGGAGACCAAGTGTTTAAATACATGAGCCTATGGGGGGACATTTCTCACTCCAACAACATGGCTCCAGGCTCCACCACACATGGGCTCCAGGCTTGGACTCAGGTTGACGGCTGGCACAGCAAGAACTTTTACCAGTGGAGCCATCTTGTGAGCTCTCCACTGTTAGGCTTGAGGCTAGGGGCTTATCAGGCCATGCCCAGTTGCAGCAGCCTTTCTTGTAGCTACTATAAAGGAAATGACAAGGCCTGTTCCAAGGTCCTGTCTGGGAGTCTGTAAACAGACTCCACAGCTGCCCAGATTCCAGGAGAATGACAGGTTCCAACTGCACTTCCTCAAGGAAGTGTGAACGCAGACCTCAAGTTGCCAGGCTCAGAGGTGTCAGCTACTGCACATCCCTGGCCTGGCACATCACCATCTGTGTGATGAAAACACCTCATCTAGGTGTGCCTCTCCTCCCTCACATCCTCAGATCCTCAGAGTGGCACGTTCCTTCCTTCCCTTGCTGCTTAGGAGTCAGTCAGAGCCAGTGAAACCCGGCTTCTTTCTCTGAGACCTATAAGAATCACACACTTGGCCTTCTGGGCCAGAATTCTTATCAGAGCTTCTGTCATGCTATCTATCTGTCTGCCCATAGCATAAATAACTCTTCTAATAAACTTCTTAACCAAAAGGACAATCCACCTCAGTGTGTTCTTTATGCGCCCCAAGGAGGCCTTTCATAAATCTACAGCCTTGTAGGAATCACAGTGGAAACCTTTCCTATAGTAAAAAATGTGTCCCGAATCCCTTGTGGAACCCTAGGGGCTCCTGGTTTTACTTTTTCAGATTATAATTACTTGCAAAACACCTTTGAATCCACCATAGAACCTCAATTATTGAAAAAGGAGGAGTAGAGCTCTCTGCTTCCTGAGCATATGAAGAGTGGTCTCTTTGTTCCTGACTGATAGGCTGATCTCAGGCTCCTGCAGACATGATGGACTGTAACCATTCTGGAACGCATTCCTCAGTGGCTAGCATCATTCTTCAGGTGTCTCCTGGGGCCAGAAGCAGGCTGAGGACCATGTTCAGATTCCAGAGATGCCCCCCCCCCCCCCCCCCCCCCGTCCTTGGGCTAGCAGACCTCTTTCAATAGCTACTTCTTGTGCCTCAAAGCTCTAGGCTCCACATGTGCCTTTCACCAACAGAAAGTCTGAAATCTGCAGGGTGGATATAGCAGAGGTGGGATCACACCAGTTCATCTTCAAATTCTACAGCATGCATCATGGTGTCTCCACATAGACAACAAAGAATGAAAAATGGTTCCAGGAGGATGAATTTCTGACTTTCCCACAGGTCAAACACAGTCACCTGCTATTGGATACAGTTTGAGCCTCAGAGTCTAAACCTAGCTGTCGGTTCAGCAGAAATGACTTCCATTTCTCATCTTTCTGATCCCTGCCTGCTCCGTATAACTCAGTACAGGCTCCTTCCGGTCCAGCTGTGGGCTTAGCCCTGTGCCCTTGATCTTAATCAGGCCTCTTGCTGTTAGAACACCATGACCTAGACAACTAATGGAAGAGTTTATTTGGCTTACAGTTCCAGAGCGACAAGAGTTCATCCAGGCTAGAAAGTGGCCGCAAGTGGCAGGTATGGCAACAGGGGCAGGGAGTTCAGTGATCACATCTGTCAGAGAGTAAACTGAACATAGGACAAGACTATGCTCTGTCAAAGTCCACTTCCCCCAACCCCCACATACTGTCTCCATCAAGGCTGCACCTCCTAAGCTTCCCCAAGCAGGTTACCAAGTGGGGACCAAGTGTTCAAGTGCCTGAGAACACAGGGGGACATTTCTCATACAAAGCACTGTACTTAGTGGAGTTTTAGAGCCCTTTTGAGGTGTCATGCCCTCTTTTGTCCTTGAGACCTAACTGACTTTGGAGGGCAGGGGCTGAATATTGGCTGTGCTTTTTGTCCTACTGAATTCAGCCTTTAAGCATGGCTATTGAACACCCAGATGTTCCATTAAAAACAGTCTTGAAGGAAGAATGATGATGGAAATTTAAAATTTGTAACACTTAACATAAAATGAATAGATTTTACTGCTGGACAGTGGTGGTGCACGTCTTTAATCCCAGCACTCAGGAGGCAGAGGCAGGCAGATATCTGTAAGTTCAATTCCAGCCTAGCCTACAGAATGAGTACAGGACAGCTAAGGCTACACAGAGAAACCCTGTCTTGAGAAACCAAAATTAATTAATTAATTATTAAAGAGTAAATCTTGATTTTATTTTTTAAACAAGGCTGGGATGGAAGGATGGTTCAGTGTTTTAGAGCACTTGTTACTCTTGTAAAGGACCTGGGTTCAATTCTCAGCACCCACATGGTGGTTCACAACCATCTGTAACTCCAGTTCCAGGGGATCTGGTGCCCTCTTCTGGCCTCTTTGAGCACTGCATACATGGTGCACGGATTTACATACAAGCAAAACATTCAAATATATAAAACAAAACAAATCTTTAAATTACTTTTAAAAGTTTGATTGAAACACAGTAAGATGAAACACTCCACAGTTAGAAAACACACACTTTCGTCCAACACATGCAGGCTTCCAGAGTCCCAGCAAGTGCTCAAGGGGTAGAATCTGAAGCGCTGAACTGTAAACAGGGCTTACCAGAGGAATGAACCTTTACCCAACCTTTACCCAAATCAGTTTAAGTTATAAAAAATGAAAAAGAGGGTTGGAGAGATGACTCAGTAGTTAAAACCATTTAGTGCTCTTGCACAGGTCCTGGGGTCCCGTTCCCAGCATGCATGTGACAGCTCACAACAGTTGGTAACTACAGTTTCTTGGATTCTATTGCCTTCTTCTGTCCTCTAGAGGTACTGCAACATATGGTATAGATAATATATACATGTGTGTAGACAAGACACGCCTACATACAAAATACAAATAAATAATAGCAATAAAATGTAAAAAAAAAAAAATTCACTGTCATTTACTGACCTAAGGGGCCAGGTGATTGCTATATTAGTCCCCTGAGAGTATTCACAGTCCCCTGAAGGGCTGTCTCCCCTTCCCACCTTCTTCTGGGATGGACACATAGGTGTGAGTGAGACAGGATGAAGGAGACTAGGAGAAATGTAGAGGTCCCTAAGTCCCCAAGCTTGGGACTTTGTAGCCACTGTTCAGGAGTGGAGTAGAGGTTGTATCAGGAGCTGGAAATCAAAGATGTAGTAGATGTCCCACTGAAATCCTTCTTTTCCTTGTCTGTTTTTAAAAGACAGGTTCTATGTAGCCAAGGTTGAACTTTTGATCTTCCTGCCTTCACCTGCCAATTTCTGGGATTGCAGGCATGAGCCACCCCAATCCCCCAGATTTCCTTTTACCAACCCGAGGGTGTGGCTCTATGGTAGAGAAGTACCAAGACAGAATGTTTACCACATTTAAGATAAAACTTTCTTAACCAGGTGTGGTGATGCGCGCCTTTTATCTCAACACCTAGGAGCAGAGGCAAGCAGAGGCTAGCCTGGTCTACAAAGTGAGTTTCAGGACAGCAAGTGCTATACAGAGAAACCCTGTCTCAAAAGAGCAAAAAAAAAAAAAAGCAAAAAGGATCAACATTTCTTTTATTCTTTTGAGTAACTAAAAATAGCCAAGAGAGGTTGTGTGACTCTCTCAAGGCCACCAAACCAGGTGGCAGAGATTTGAAGCCACACTTCCTGTCCAGTTTAAAGAGTCCTCCTAAAGATTTACACACACACACACACACACACACACACACACACACACACACAAACACGCGCGCGCGCTCCTAACTGGGGAAAACTGTGATCAACTTTAGGGAAGGGCTATTGCTCTCGGCTTTAGGAATCTGAAGTTCATCCTAAATTCATCTCAGGTTCTTTGGCTGTGTGGAACCTGGTAGAATCTGGAACTGCCATCCCATGTCCATGTATGCATGAGTGCCATTAAGCAAGGTCAAGGGGTCCTCAAGGCACAACCAAGGAGAAGGTGCGGTCAGTGCTCGGTGGTGAGCTGCTGGTCTCTGGAGTGTGCAAGTCCATGCTGAGCAGAGCAGCCAGGAGAGGGGGCCAGGCGCTTAACTTCAGTCCTTCTCCGGACAGGAGGGATGAGGGAGAGCGAAGGGGAGTGGCCGATGGGGAGGGGGCGTGGTTGAGGAGAGGGGAGGTCGGGCCGCCATATTCTATTCGACCCGCTACCCGCGGCGCAGCCAGCATGAGTACCGGTGCCTTCTACATCTCCAGCCTGCTGGAGAAGATGACGTCCAGCGACAAAGACTTCAGGTGCGCCCTGCAGCGGCTCGGGACTCGTTTTCAGGGGTCTCAGCCTGTCCCGGCCGTCCCCCTGCTCCCCTGCCCCCCTGCAGACCCCTGCGGGAGCCCCCGGCCTCTTCTCCTGGGCCTGGCTGGGCCTGCTGCCCGGCGCAACAGCCCCGCCCCCAGCCTCTTCCCGCCTTTGCTGTGCTGGACTCTCAAGTCCCCCACACCGGGCGCCCCCCAGGCCTTCCAATGAAGTCCCCATCGGCCTCTCCTTGGAAGCCAGTGCAGTCCTTTTCTGACCCTCATTGAAACAGGCCCCTTCCCTGCACAACTTCCATCCAAGGCTATCATCTTCCGCGACCCACACTTCTGCCCGGTCTCTAGGTTACCCCATCCCCCCGTCCCCTGTACCCCTGCAGGGTCTCCTAACCCTAACTTTACTTTCTTTCATCTCTTTCCCTTCACCCCGTCCCTCTTCTCCCTGACCCCTCATTACCACCCCATCCTCCTCATTCCCCTCCTCTCCCGAGATGTTAGGTTAAGCATGATTTAGAGCAGGAAGCAAAGGTTGGGGTGTGGGCTACCTCTCTCCCCCATTCTCTTTCTCCTACCCTCTCTCCAAGCACCACAGAAACACAGGAACAGAGCTGCCATAAGCATGGGAATATCTGCTGCAGCCCCTCATCTTGCAGGAGAAACTGAGGTTCAGTGACAGAAAAGGGTTGGCCAAGGAACCTATAGCGAGTTCTGTGCCTTCAAGTTGACAGGGCACTGCACCCACTCTGAGTCTTCTGTCACTTTAGTTATCCTCCCTGCTTTTACAAACAGGGAACCTGAGGTTCAGGAACATGAAGGGCCTGGGTACAATGCTAAAGGTAGGACCAAGCAGACATGGAGATGTCAGTGGGGTTCCGAATCTAGCTAATCAGGAGGGCCAGAAGGCTATGTGGTCTGACCCCTATTGTGTCCCGTAAATACATTCCTTAAAAATCTCTCTGCAGCCCCAAGCCCCATGGTGGTAGTAGGGCTTTGGATCCTTTGCCCTGGCTTCAGATCTTGGCAGCCATCACTAACTGGATCTGTAAGTGATGGGCAAAGTACTCCACCCACTCTGAACCTTAGCTACTGTTTGTGCTTTAGGTAACAGGTAAGTGCTTTGTTAATGGTTACCCCGA
This sequence comes from Rhynchomys soricoides, assembly GCA_019843965.1. Taxonomy (NCBI): domain Eukaryota; kingdom Metazoa; phylum Chordata; class Mammalia; order Rodentia; family Muridae; genus Rhynchomys; species Rhynchomys soricoides. The sequence goes on along the minus strand of JADRCH010000349.1, from coordinate 327,444 downwards.
CTCTGTGCAGGGAACTGGGGTATGTCCTGATAGAATATTATTTGGGCCCAGGTTCTTCCTGTTCTTCAGAAGTCTAGAGGGGGCTTTGGCTTCCTCAAAGTCACATTGCCTGCAGGAGCTGAGGGAATGACTCCTGAGTATATCAGAGAGTTGGCCTGAGAAGCCCTTTAAATCTGTCCCTGCCAGCAGCCTTGAGGACACCTTAAACCGCTCTGAGCATATGAGAATGGCGTCTATTTTTAAAAGTCTGAATACCAGGAGCCTGACTTCTCCCCACCCCCAACCCCCTACCAGCTGTCCAGTCACCATGTGTCCCAGTGTCCTATGTTGCTACTTCTCAGATGACAGGAGACCATGGCTTATGGTTCCCAGAGGGGAATGGCTGACTGGAGTTCCAGGCAAGGGACAGCAAGCCTTGGTTCCCAGTTTTATTTGGGAATGACTCTGACAGGGAAAACCAGGAACTTGAGAGATCTGGCAGGGCTTTCCAAATCCTTTTTCAGTGACACAATACTGTTTGAGGGGTCAGGTGACCTATCTCACACTGGTTGTCTCTGGTGCTTCATCACCTCTCTGAGCCTACTTGTCTCAGATCGACCTGTTAAAACCCTCAAGGATGCTGTGGGAGAGGGGCAAAGAAAATTTCCATTTTATTCATGGAAAACGGAGACTCGGGGTTAAGGAGGCAGCTGGCCAAATTTTACCTCACTGATGAGGTAAGACAAGTGTGTTTCCTTAAAGCATCGCTCTGCTTTGGAGCTCTAGCTTGTCAAATTATTATCACCACACCCCAGCACCATGACATTCCCTCTGAGAGTGCTGTCTGCAGACCTGAGGGGTTTGAAATGCTGAGGATTATTTGTGAATGTTGATTTCTGGGCTTGGGTTTCCACAAGGCTGTTTGGCTCTAAGCCTGTGCTTCTCAGCCTTCCTAACACTGCAGCCCTTTAATACAGTTCCTCATGTTGTGGTGACCCCTGACCATAAAGTTAATTTGGTTGCTACTTCATAACTGTAATTTTGCTACTATTATGAATCATAATTAAATATTTGATGCAGGATATCTGATATGTGACACCTGCCCCCCAAAAAAGGGGTCTCGATCCACACTGCCCTCAGCCTGCTCCCTTGTCAGACCTGTTCCTTGCTGAGCTTGGAGTGTCAGATATGAACCTGCTGAGCAAGGGTTTGTGTGCATGCACTGTGTTTATGTGTGTGCAAGATGTATGTGTGTGCATGTATGTTTGTATGTACATGTGTGAAAGCATATGTATTCATATACGTGTGTGTCTCTGTGTATGTGCATGGTGTGTGGGGTCTTACGTGTGTGTGTATATGTGGGGGAGTAGTGTGTGTGTGTGTGTGTGTGTGAGAGAGAGAGAGAGAGAGAGAGAGAGAGAGAGAGAGACACGAAGTCTGATGAAGTGTTCTCATACATTCAATGACTTGAAAACCCAACTAGCACATCCATCAAGAGTTTGACGCAAATGTTTGTTTCAGGGATGATCCTGATCACCATGATCGACACACTCCTAAGCATTACAGTTTCCCTAGACAGGTCACTTCAGGACTTTGCACCTCTCCTTGACGGCACTTCTCTCCTAGATTAGCCTAGAGATAGACTGTGGTACATTTTTTAAAATTAGTGTGATTGATTAGGGAGGGCACAGCCTGTTGTGAGTGATGCCAACCCTGGGCAGATGGTCCTGAGGTATGCAAGAAAACAAGTTGGAAGAGGCGTGGCTGTATGTCAGCAGCCGTCCTCTATGGCCTCTCCAGACGTAGTGGCACATACTTTTAATCCTCCATGTTTGTCTCAGTTCCTGCTTCCAGGCTTTCAGTGATGGACTGTGATGTGGAAGTGTAAGCTGAACTAAACCCTTTTCTCCCTCAGTTGCTTTGGTCATGGTCTTTATCACAGCAGTAGAAACCTTAACTGAGACAGTGAGTGAGTTTGCCAGGCCCACTGGGGCCCCATGCAACAGAAGTTCAGCAAGGTCCAAAAGCAAACATACTTTACCTTAAAGTGCCTGGGTGGTAGATGGGGGTAGCAACAGTGCCCTCCTCTCCTTCAGCTCAGCTTCCTGCCTTTTCTCAGCAGCTTCAGGCTGAGCCAGCTGTTAACATTAAGAAATGGTGTCCCTCCAGGTTCTGTTGGCTGCCATGATATCAAACAGCAGGCCTGGGTCAGCAATGTCAGGGCTAGGACCTCACTCCAGTGGTGACAGATTTTACCCCAGTAGGCTGGGACAGGAAGCAGGCTTTCTCTGGATTCCTCTTTATAGCATCTCTACTGATCTGGCTCATTTTCCACTCAAGTCCCCATTCATTTGCTAACAGGAGCTAGCAAGCATGGTGGCCTGTGGTAATAGGTGCACTAGGTTAAGTCTTCTGCAGTTAGTCCACTAGGTAGAGACCCAGTCATTTTTAGATCTTCTGTTTCCGGGAGTTAGAAGTCACTTTAATGGTGTTCAGATATTGATGAGTAATTTATCTGGGGAAAAACACATTTGTAAGCCGCACACAGCTGAGGGCAGCCAGCTCTGTTCAGCCCTCTTCATTTTTGCAAGAATGATGTCTCATGAAGCCCTTTCATTCCCATTCTCTGTTGTCTTCTGACTTGAACTCCCAGTGTAAGCCAGGTGCTCAGGACATCAGCAGGCCTTTTTAAGAAGGCCTCAAGGACTCACCTACCTGGGGTGGGTGAAACCTGATCCTATAGCTAGGAGAGTATTGGTCAACTGTTAGCTCTGGTCTCCAAAATATGCATGTTTTTTAAAAGTGTTCGTGACCAGTCAGGCATGGTGGCCTGTGACTTTAATTCTAGCCTTTGGGAGGCAGAGACGGGGATTTCTATGAGTTTGAGTCTAACCTGGCTTACAGGGTGAGTTCCAGGCCAGCCAGGGCTACATAGTGAAACATGGCTCAAAAAACAAAACAAACAAAAACCCAAATAATTAAGTAGCCAGGTTTGTGTCTCTGAACACCACCTAAGAACTCGGAAATCCGGGTCCTTAAATCAAAGCTTCTACCTGTGGTCTGAGACGCTGGGCTGGGCCCGGCTGTGGTGAGCAGGCCCCTTGGATGAGGGGCACAGATTCAGATACTTGCTAAGGGCAGGTGTCTGAATGAGGTGCGTCTTCTGCATCTAGAGGTGCTTCTGCTCCACACCTGACTCTAACCGTGAAGTTGTCTGTCTCATGGGCAGGTGTTCTCGAGTCACCTGTTACTGAGTGTGCACCATGGACCCCACAACCCTAGAATCAAAGCCCAAGTCTAGTTCATATTCCCCCCTCAAATTAAAAAGATATTTAAAAAAGATTTATTTATTTTTATTTTCTGTGTAGTAATGTTTATACCATATATCCAATGTTCCTGGAGGCCAGAAGAGAAGAAGGTCAGGGCCTTGGAACTAGAGTTATAGGTGGTTGTGAGTCACCTGGTACGGGGGCTGTGCACCAAACCTAGGTTCTCTGCAAGAGTATTACGTGTTGGTGTTTTGTTTTGTTTGTGTTTTTGTTTTTGTCTATTTGTTTTTTGCTTTTAGCTTTTGAGACAGGGTTTCTTTGTGTAGCCCTCACTGTCCTGGAACTCAATGTGTAAATCAAGCTGGTCTTGAACCTGGAGATCTGCCTGTTTCTGCCTCCCAAGTGCTGGGATTAAAGGGGTGTACCACCACTGCCTAGCCAGCAAGTGCTCTTAAACGCTGAGCCATCTCTGGCCCCTCATTCCCATTTTTCAAACAGGTAAACCAAGGATTAGGGAGGGCAAATGACTCTCATGAATTCCAATTTTTGAAGTGGCAGTGGCAGGGGCCTCCAGTCCCCAGACCATGAGCTTCTAGCCCAGTGGTTCTCAAAGTGGGTCATGATCCCTTTGGGGGTCACTATCAGATATCCTGCATGTCCGATATTACATTATGATTCATAACAGCAACAACATTACAGTTATGAAGTAGCAATGAAGTAGTTTTATGGCTGGGAGTCATCACAACATGAGGAACCTATTATATCAAAGGGTGCAGCACTAGGAAGGTTGAATAGTGATTTAGCCAGTCCTCCTGTTTCAGTCTCCCACCTTGTGGCAGCTGGTCTAGTTAAGGTGGCTCAGCCCTGCCCACAGTCCTGATTACCCACCTGCACTGAGGTTTACTTCTGAGGAACTCTGAGATAGTACACCAAATCATCAGGTCCTTGAAGCTTCGGGACAGCCCTCTTTTTCCCCTCCCCCTCCCCCAGGTTCATGGCTACCAGTGACCTGATGTCAGAGTTGCAGAAAGACTCCATCCAACTGGATGAGGACAGTGAGCGGAAGGTGGTGAGGACGCTCCTGCGGCTCCTGGAGGACAGGAGTGGTGAGGTGCAGAACCTGGCTGTCAAGTGGTAAGTGGAGTGGGGGTGACTTGGAGGGCCACTGCCTCTAGGATGCAGCCTGTGAGAGTCTTCAGGCAGTTCTTGGGCCCACAGTAGGGTCAGGTGGTAGCTTAGCCAGCATTCCTCAGAGTTCAAATGTTCTATGGGAAGTGATCCAGGAAATAGGAAGGAAAATAGGGAAGAGGGGATGGGAGGGAGTTCTATATCCCTGAGAGATCCCTAGGTAATGATCTGGACCAGGCTTTGAGAAATGAGGCTCCAGACATCAGGTTGATGACCAGTATCAGAAAGTGGAAACCAGTTAGACATGCATTGGAAGGCCCCACCTAGACTCTGGGGTGGCTCAGCAACTGTTCAGTAATCCCCTGGGAGATGTGACACCAGCTCAGGTGTGAAGACCCTTGCTTTGGGACACTGTGGGATCCCAGGATAAGATGCAAATCATAGGCTTGGAGGTGAACCACTTTCCTAGCAAGAAAGGGTTTCCTGTTAAGCTGAGGTCTTTCCTCAGTATGTGTATCCCCGCAAGATTGAGAGGAACAAAGCAGGTAGCCTGACTTAAGGCGTGCCTGCAGTTTTTGGATCCTTTTCCCTTCCTCCCTCTGTTTTAGCCTGGGTCCTCTGGTGGGCAAGGTGAAGGAGTACCAAGTGGAGAACATTGTGGACACCCTCTGTGCCAACATGCGGTCAGACAAGGAGCAGCTCCGAGACATCGCTGGCATTGGCCTGAAGACCGTGCTTTCAGAGCTGCCTCCTGCTGCCTCAGGTACCCGGGCCTGGTGCTGCTCCTCAGCCCAGTTACATCTCAGATACTAAGGTCAGGTGACTCCTCCCTGAGAAGCCCACAGCTGTCTTCACAGTGTGCCTTCTGTGTGTGTCTAGTTTTTCTTACCTAGTGCTTATGCCTATATTAAGTATCTTTAGTAAGTAGTGGCACATGCCTTTAATCCTAGTATTCTGGAGGTAGAGGTGGTTGATCAGTATGAGTTTGAGGTCAGCCTGATCTACTTAGATCCAGGACAGCCAGGGCTAAATAGTTAGACCTTGTCTCAAATTTTAAAAGAGAGAGGGCTCGGAGAAGTAAAAAGACCTACTTGGGTCCCTCCGTAGTAAAAAATGCAGACACAGATCCATTTAAATTTATGGCTGCCTGATTGTCAGGAATGCTTCCAGCCACAAGGAAAGAGCTCAAAGTCATGGCAGCTTGTGATCTCTCTAGAGGGATGACTGCTGCTGCTGATCTCCTCCTCCACCCCTCTTCCCTTTTTCCTCCTCTTCCCCCTCCACCCCTTTTTTTTCTGGTGGTAGTGCTGAAGACCAAATGCAGGGGCTTAGATGTGCTAGGCCCAGCTACTCCCACCCATTCTTGTAGCGGTTTTGTAGCTCAGTCTGACAGGGTCACATTCTTCATCCATGTTCTCTCCCCTTTGTAAGAAAAGACACATTTTCCAATGGAGTCTATCGAACTGGCCAGAGCTGGGCCACCTGGCCATTGCTAGTAGCAGAGGACTGGGAAAAGAAGTGTTTATCTCCTTCCCTGTGTGTGAGCCAGCCAGCAGCTCAGCCATTGGTTTGTCACCTTCCTTAGAGCTGATCCTTGTACTTGTTCCTTAAGACTTGGGTCAACCTTGGACCACTGAAGCCCAGGCTTTCCTAAACCACAGACATCTGGGGAATATGGTTCAGAAGCACAAGCAGGCCAAAGTTGGGAGCTGCCTTCCCAAACCAGGGTCTTACCCTTCCACTTGTACCCTGCATAGGCTCAGGGCTGGCTCTCAGTGTGTGCCGCAAGATCACAGGCCAGCTCACCAGTGCCATCGCCCAGCAGGAGGATGTGGCTGTGCAGCTGGAAGCCCTGGACATCCTCTCTGACATGCTGAGCAGGTGAGCGAGGCTACTTTAGGCAAGAAAGATGGGGACAGGCAGGATTGAGATGAGTGGTCTGCATGCCAGGTCCTGTGCTTAGGACTCCTTAGTCATCCAGCAGCCTTGCAAAGAAAACAACAGTGTCACACTATGGAACAGGCTCTGGAAGGTCGTTAGCTCCAAGGTCACATAGTCAGTAAATCTCTGGTGACTTGTGAATTTGTTCTGGGGGCAGGAAAGGTTAGGTGCTAGCATATTGGTGGGTTTGTTCCTGGGGAGGAACTCACAGGCAGGTGGACAACTAAATATAACAGTAGAGTGATTAGGTCAAGTACAGGGCCCAAGCTCAGAAGGCCCCAGCCCAACTACTGGATAAGAGCATCTTACTGGAGCTGAGTCTTCATGGGCCCTGAGCAGATCTAAGGGCATCACAGAGGGCAGAAGCAGGAGAGGATTGTGAAAGGGTTCAGGTTTGGGCTCAAGGGGACACTAATGCAGATTGTTCTTTTGATTAAAAGAGTAGAAGGGCCAGGTGTGGTAGGACACACCTTTAGTCCCGGTACTCCCGAGGCAGAGGCAGAGGCAGGCAGATTTCTATGAGTTCAAGGCCAGTCTGGTCTACAAAGAAAGTTCTAGGACAGACAGGGTTGTTACACAAAGAGACCCTATCTGGTGTGTGGGTGTGTGTGTGTTTGATCCAACATGGTGGGTTCTAAGCAGAGTTTAGGCCTCTGGCAGAGTGGGGTCCCTTAAAGGTTTCAGAGGACTTGAGAGGTTCCATAGCATGTGAGTGGTAACTGTCCTTAATTGGTGCTTGTAATCCGGCCATCTCTGATCCAGGATGGCAGGGGTGGGGGAAGGACTCTTGTATTTGGAGGAAAGAGTGACCTTCAGGGGAAGAGGGGCCCGTTGCATCATACAGGGGTGAGTCTGGGATTAATACACTGTCAGCAGCATGTGATCATGACCTAAGCAGTCTCTGCTCCGGGTCCTAACAGACTTGAGCCCGGGGCTCAGGCATGGTGAGCTGATTGTGGAAGTTGGTGTGCTGCCATGAGGCTGGGGGGCTGGGGAAGAACTCTACCACTGAGCTATGTCTCTAACCCTTGTCATGTTTTATTTTTGAGACTCCATCTCTCAGAGTTGCTCAGGCTGGCCTTGAACTCACTCTGTAACCCAGACTGGCCTTAAACCTGTAATCTTTCTGCCTCAGCCTTCCTAACATGTGAGATTATAAGACTGGCTTGGCTTCCATGGGTTGTCTGAAGAGGTGGACTCCACAGGATCTGGAGTGGTGAGACCAGAGGAGGACCCTACAAGTCTGTTTTAGGAACTAGGAGATGAGAGGATTGGGGGTGGGGGTGCCCCAGGAGCAGAGGGGTATGGTAGGAGGTGATGTGTTTCATTTGGGCATGTTGAGTTTGTGGAGCTTGGAAGGCACCCCTCAGTCATGAGCTTCCAGGGCCAGAGTCTGTCCTTGTGGCCTGACTATCAGCATAGAACCTGTGACACAGTAAATGAATACGTAAAGGCTACAGCAGATGACCCTGGGCTGAACACAGTAGAGTGAGGTCATGGAGAGCAGCAGAGCAGGAAGAGAATGGCCTTGGGACACTGAGGTCAAAGTTACCCAGAGCTGTTTGACTGGGGAAGGAGCTGGGGCCACCAGAGCCAGGTTCCGCCCATGGAGAAACTATAGGAGAGCTGCTGCTTGTCTTGAGTTCAGAGTTCAGTTTATCCAGAGGACACTGGGGAGCCATAGCAGGATTAAGCAGAGGAGTGATCAAGTCTGTTAGGTTTTATTCCCCCTCGAGTCTCAGTAAGGAGGATAGGCTAGCAGGGATGGGTAAAGAGGCCTCCGCAGAGCCCCCATGTTGGGAGCCAAACTACCGGCGTGCGCCACCCCTGCCCAGCTACTTTCTGTCAAACTGTTAGTCCCTCATCACCCATACCCATTTGACTCCTTCCTGAGCTGAGAGATTGGACAACTGGGCTTAGGTTATGGACTTACACTGTTGACTTCAAGGCCTTCAGAAGGCAGTCTCATTCCACTGGCTGTCCTATAGGAAGCAATTAAGTCATTCCCCACGGTTGGAGAGCTACCTTCTCACTTTCCAAGAGGTACAGAGAGGATGGGGATTCAGATCCTAACTGCCTGAGTGTAGTGCCTGGCTTGACAGTCCCTCCCATCCTGTCCTCAGGCTAGGTGCACCATTGGGCACTTTCCATGCAAGCCTGCTGCACTGCCTATTACCCCAGCTGAGCAGCCCACGCCTAGCTGTGCGCAAGCGCACCGTAGTCGCACTTGGTCATCTGGCAGCCGCCTGCAGCACCGACCTCTTCGTGGAGCTTGCTGACCACCTGGTGGACCGACTGCCTGGTCCACGGGCACCCGCCAGCCCTGCAGCCATTCGAACCCTGATCCAGTGCTTAGGCAGTGTGGGCCGTCAGGCAGGCCATCGCCTGGGTAAGGGAGCAGGGCTAAAGCACTGTTGGGTGGGGGTAGTGGATATGCTCTTAGCAGGAGCATAAACTGGCTTTCCTTTACTGAGTCTTAAGTCTCTTGAGTGGTCTTCTGGGACTGACTTCTATGGCAAGTCATGATAGCAAACCCTTATACAGAATGTGTTCCAGTCTTCTGCTTTGACAGGCACACCTTAACCTGTCAGCTTTCACTGAGAATAATAGGTCTACAGAAGCCACGCCACTTAAAGTGTACACCAGCATACAGGTGTGAGCT
>JADRCH010000349.1:291275-308520 GCA_019843965.1 Rhynchomys soricoides | reverse complement strand
GCGCTATCTTGTAATGGCGGATGTGGGTGCTCAAGCGGCTCCCAACAAAACCCCTATGTCACCACCAAGGCTCTGGTGGGCTTCACGTGCCCCTTACTGATGAGTTTTGCTTCCTTGTCTGTTAAATGGTTATGAGACATTTCTGGAGAACGTTCTCTTGGAAACAGCTAATGGGGTGAGAAATGCTCTTTAAAGGTACAGGCTCTGAGGATGAAAAGCAAGATGGAGCTGGCAAGTCTGAGGGGGTCTTAGCTGGAGGAGCCTTCATGGAGTAGGCTAGGCCCTCCCTTGAAGCCTCCTGCAGGTCCAGATTTCTTGCCAGCATCTTCTCAGGGGGCCACACCAGAATCTCTTTCTCGAAGGCAGCCCTACAGAGTGTAGAGGGAGGCTGGAGCTCCCCAGCCTTTGGCTTTGAACACTGACTTAGACCGTGGGCAGCCCATTTCAGTCTCAACTATAAAATGGGGTGCTGATACATGCAAAGGCACTTGCCGGACCAAAGAGCCAGTGACATGACCACTCTTGAATTGGAAACTATCCTTGTCACAGTCTGGACTGGCCTGGATGGCCATAGGCAGGTTTCTAGCCTTGATGAGTTGCTGTGGCTGCATGTCCAGGGGCCCAACAGTGGTGTCTTGGTTTTGCTTCATGGTTTGGTTTTTTTGTTCTTTGTCTTTTTTTTTTTTTTTTTTAATTAGTGTGTGTGTGTGTGTGTGTGTGTGTGTGTGTGTGTGTGATTTGTTTTATGTGTATTAATGTTTGACTTGAACATGTTTGTGCACTACATGCCTTCCTGGTGCCTGTAGAGATCAGAAGGAGACATTGGATCCCCTGGAACTGGAATTATGGATGATTATGAGCTAGCACATGGGTGCTGGGAACCAAACTCAGATTGCCTGCAAGAGCCTAGTGCTCTTAACTGCTGAGCCATCTCTCCAGCCCCCCAGAGTTGGCTTGTTTTTAGAGACAGAATCTGTATAGCCCAGGCTAGACTCAAACTCCCTTTATATAGCTGAGAATGACCTTAAACTCCTGATCTTGCCTTTATCTCCCAAGTGCTGGGATTACAGGCATGTGCCACCACCCTTAGCATGTTTGATCCTCAGTTCTGAGCTCCCTAAGATGGACACCATGAGATGCCCTTTGATAAAACTCATCAGTTAATTCTAATAGCCCCAGCCTGGTAAAGGACACTGGTCCCATTTTACAAATGAGGAAACTGAGTCCCAAGAGAGGGTTCAGACTTGTCTTATTCTTAGGTTGTATCCTCACAGAAGTCGGCCTCTAAGAGCCAGCATAAGCAGTGTGGGAAGGGCCCAAGGTCCCAGGGTGGTGGAGTCCTGATCTGCTGGAAGACTGACAGTAGCACACCTGTGGTGCTGATGGTCACTCTGGTCACATGGTCACAGTGGAGACTCAAGTTTCTGTCGTCTTGTTTTTCTAGGTGAGGATGCAGTTCAGTGGTAGTATGTATGCTCGGTATGTGCAAGGCCCTGGTTCCATTCTCAGCACTATTCCAAATCCCCAAATTAAACCTCAGAAAGGCCTACTCAGAGCAACCATGTCAGGTTAACACTTCAGACCTAGTCCTGTAGGTGGCCTTCACTTGTTACCCTGCACTCAAGAGGCTAAGGCAGGAAGATCGCAGAACTGGTGCTAGTCAGTGAGGACCTGTCTCAGAACAAAAGATTTCTTTGCCAGCTCTCAGCCCTATACTTCACAGCTGCTGTCATGTCTTACTCCTCAAAGCCCTGTAGGAAGTCAAGGCTGCCAGAGCCCAAAGTTAGTGGGAAGTTAGGCATTCTTATGTGGACTGTAAGGGTATTATGTCTGGCTTAAGGTAGATGTTCAGGACATGTCTGCCCTTCATTCTGCATAACTCCAGTGACCAGGTCACCAGGTACAGCATGGAGGTGGCTTTGTGTTCTATCCTTCTTTGTCTTGTCGCTCTGCAGCTGAGTTCATGGAAAGCCTGCAGGACCCAGACCTGAACGTGCGCCGGGCCACACTCACTTTCTTCAACTCAGCTGTGCACAACAAACCATCACTGGTCCGGGACCTGTTGGATGACATCCTACCCCTCCTCTACCAGGAGACCAAGATCCGCCGGGATCTCATCCGAGAGGTATGAGGCAGCATGGACACCTAGTATGGCCTAGCCCCTTGTTGAGCCTTCTGTGCCTCACCAGCAAGGCTCTGTATCGTCATGGCTATCCTGGAACTCATTATGTAGACTAGGCTGGCCCTCAAACTCACAGGGATTTATCCTCTTGCCTTAGCCTCTTGAGTGCTGGGATCAAAGGTGTGAGCTACTGTACCTGGTATCAGACATAGTTCTGGAGGCCAAAAGTCTAATATCTGTACCCCTGAGCTGAAACCAGGGTGTCCACAGGGCACTCTACTGCCTCTTGCAGTTCCTATGGCCACCAACATTACTTGGCAGGTGGTGCCATTACATGAAGCTCTGCCTACCCACAGGCACTCTTTTTAATCTGTGTAATCTCTTCAGTTGGGTTTTGAGGCTCAAACTTTTTACTCTCAAAAGCTAGATCTCATGGTTAAAAGCTTCAGAGGACGTAGTTCTTTGAGTATGAGTAGGTTTTCATTTTTTATTGAGACAGAATCTTGTGTAGTCTAGGTTAAGAATGACTCTAACCTGCTTCCACCTCCTGAGCGCTGGGTTGCAGACATGTGCCATTATGGTCTTTATTCAGTGCTAGAGATCAAACCTGGGTCTTTGTGTGTGCTAGGCACTTTACCCTCTAAGCCATATGCCCAGACCTTCTCAAGGTGTGTTTAGTACTCAAGTAAGATGATGTCACACACACATACACACACACACACACACTCAGGCCCTGACACTCTCTCTGCTTAGTGGGTATGACAGTCCAGAGAGAGGATGCTGCAGGCTGAGTTGAGATCTGAGGCTTGAGCGCATGGGGTATGATTTGGTGCATTTCTGAGCAGGTAGGATGAGTTGCAAAATCCAGGGTAGTGGCGTTTACTCCAAAACCTTCTATGTCCTTCCTTCTTGCAGGTGGAGATGGGGCCCTTCAAGCATACTGTGGATGATGGGCTGGACGTGAGGAAGGCTGCCTTTGAGTGCATGTACTCACTGCTGGAGAGCTGCCTGGGCCAGCTGGACATCTGCGAGTTTCTGAACCACGTGGAGGATGGACTGAAGGACCATTATGACATCCGGGTAGGTAGCACCATGCCAGGTGCAAGCCCAGCTCAGAGCAAGGGAACCAGGCAACATTAGGCCCCTGATGTTTTCCCCTTCTCCTGGAACCCCATGAAAGCGGCTGTGCTTCTGTCAAGAACAAGGTATTGGCCAGGTGGTAGTGTTGCACACCTTTAATCCCAGCACTTATGAGGCAGAGGCAGGAGGATCTCTGAGTTGTAGGCCAGCCTGGTCTACAAAGTAAGTTCCAGGACGCCAGGGCTACACAGAGAAACCCTGTCTTTAAAAAAGAACAAGGAACTAGGTCTTAGATGTTTCTTGGGCCTGGGCACACCTGGGTCCAAGTCTACTGTAGTGTTGAAATGGCTTATGCCATATTTGCTTTGCATTAATCTGTTTTAAATGTTAATCATTAACTTTTAAAAATTAAAGAGATTTTATATGAAAAGTAGTATTTCTTTTGAAAACAACCCATAATGCTAGGTAAATTCCCACAATGCCATTATATTAGTCTGTTTTCTGATTGTTATTATTATTTCATTTTGCTTTATTTTTTATTTATTTTTATGTGCATGTCCACATCTGGGATTCCCACATATAAGTACACTGTTGTTGATACACCAGAAGAGGGCATCAGATCCCATTACAGATGGTTGTGAGCCACCATGTGGGTGCTGGGAGTTGAACTCAGGATCTCTGGAAGAGCAGTCAGTGATCTTAACCACTGAGCCATCTCTCCAGCCCTTGCTTTGTTTTTTAAGACAAGGTTTCTCTTCCATAGCTCTGGATGTCCTAGAAGTATGTAGACAAGGCTGGCCTTGAACTCACAGAGATCCTTAGGATTAAAGGCATGTATCCTTACACTGAACTGTTTTCTGTTGCTATTTTAAAAAAAAAGCTGTGGCTGGGTATTCTTAAGAAAAAGTCCTTTTAGATCTTTCTGGAAGCTCACAACCTGGTGGTATTGGCATCTGTTTTGGCTCTGGCAGTGTCACAATGGCTGGCACCTGCAGAAGTTCACATGGTAGAGTCAGGCATGAAGCATGTTCTTTTGTTGTTACTGTTTTGTTTTTTGTTTTTGATTTTTTCCAGATAGGGTTTCTCTGTATTAACAGAGCCCTGGCTATCCTGGACTCGCTTTGTAGATCAGGGCAGCCTTGAACTGAACTCAGAAATCTGCCTGCCTCTGCCTTCCGGGTGCTGGAATTAAAAATGGAGTCATGTTCATTTTATCATTAATTTTTGTGGGAACTGAGGTCCTCTGAGACCTGAACTAACCCCTTCCACAGCCTTACCACCTCCAGTGACCTAGCCACCTCCTGCTGAAGGTTCCATCACCCTTCAGCATTGCTAGACTGGGGATCAAGCTTCCAGCACACAGGGCTTTTGTGATACACACTCAAGTAGTATCTCAACTGCAGCATGTCCAAACCAGTGTCAGTGGGAGCTGAGGAGGCCTTTGTCAGAGGCATGTGAACTTGTGAACTGCCCTTCCCCATGCCTTTTGTTATTTAGCCATCCTCACACAGCTAAGAGTAGCTGACAAGATTCAGCATCATGGCGTACATCTATAATAGAAAACTGAGACCCTGAGAAGTGGGAGCCTTGGGCAGGGCCCTGGAGGGACTTGGTTGTCAGTTTGTGGGGTGCAAACTGGAGCTTCCATTGGATCTGCTGCTCTGTCTGGGTGCTGTTTCAACATGAGTTCCATCTGCTTCCTTGGGCAGATGCTGACCTTCATCATGCTGGCCCGGCTGGCCACTCTTTGTCCTGCACCTGTCCTGCAGAGGGTGGACCGGCTCATCGAGCCACTTAGAGCCACCTGTACTGCCAAGGTAAGCCCTACCCTGCCTTGACCCTGGAATGCCTGTTGGCTTTAGTTACCACTCATTGTACCATGAGCACTGCAGTGGTAGTCTACACAGCTTCCCAGGCTGTGAGATTCCTTCACTAAATACTTCCTGGGTGCTTGCCTAGGAGAGGGACTCAGGGTATAATGCTCGACATGCTAGCTTCCCCACTCTGTGTGTGTAGATCCCAGCTGGGGGCTGGCTCCTATGGTTGATTGGCTGGCTGCTCCAGGGCAGAGCAACTGCTTACACAGAGTGCAAGGTCTTGAGGGAGAGCTGGGCAAATGCATTATGCTAAGTTGTAATGTTGGGAACAGCCAGGCACACTCAGGGTCCTAGTGGAGACCTGTTGAATGAAAGAACTGTGTGTGTGTGTGTGATGTTTGTGTTGCACATGTGTTGTGTATCTATGGAGGCCAGATGTTGACATCAGTGGTCTTCCTTGATCTTTATGCCTTCTTTCTTCCCTCTTCCCTTCCCAGACATTGGTTTCTTTGTGTAACCCTGACTGTCCTGAAATTCACTCTGCAGACCAGTATGGTCTAGAATTGAGATCTGACTGCCTTTGCCTATTAAAGGCGTGCCCCACTATTGCTGAACTGGGTTCCTTGGTTCAGTTTGGCTGGGTGACCACGAGCTACAGGGCTCTGCCTGTGTCTGCCCCACAAACTTCCACATCCAGCTCTTATGTGGGATCTGAACTTGGGTTTGTACAGCAAGTACTTCACCAACTGAACTATCTCCCTAGTCCCCTATCAGAGTTTTAAGGATAAGATTCACTCAGAGGACCAAGAATTTCAGTCTTTAGGAGAGACTCAGATTAATGGTTTTGTTATCCTTTTTTTTTTTAAATCTATGTTTCCCAGGTTGGCATCAAATTAATTCCTGATCTCCATCTTGCCTTTCATGTAGCTGGGACTTCAGGCTTGTGCCTTGAGGCACACCTTGTTATTTTTTCATTTTCTTTGTGTGTATGTAGGGGGTATTGGAGCAGTTGGGGGGAAGGAAACAAAACGCAGACGCTCCGGAATCCCAGGCTGGCCTTAAACTCAATATACAACCAAACATGATTTGAATTTCTGGCCCCGATGCCCTTGCCCCCAAGTGTCGGGATTACCAGCTGTGTACTACAGCAGATTTGATGTGGTGCAGGGGCTGGTCCCCTTTCCCTAACTCAGGACTTTGTGCATGCCAGTTGAAACACTGAGCCACATACCCAGCCCCAAAGTTGTGATCTTCAAATAGCAGCACATTAGTAGAAAAAAATGAAGTCTGCTATGAATCAGATTGAAATTGGGCCTTTATTAAACTGAAACCTGTTTAAAATGGGTAACATAGGCTCAGTAAGGACACTGTCTCCCTCTGCAGGTCAAGGCTGGTTCTGTGAAGCAGGAGCTGGAGAAGCAGGAAGAGCTGAAGCGATCAGCAATGCGGGCAGTGGCTGCCCTGCTGACCAACCCTGAGGTGCGCAAGAGCCCCAGTGTGGCTGACTTTTCTGCCCAGATCCGATCTAACCCAGAACTCACCGCCCTCTTCGAGAGCATCCAGAAGGACACAGCCTCTGGCCCTAGCATGGACTCTATGGAACTCAGCTAGCTGTCCCCAGTACAAGCCTCCCGTCTCCTCTCTAGGCCTTCCCAGTCAGCCTCAGTGCCTTTGCTAGGGTCCCCTGCTCACAGCCCCAGGGCCAGAGCTGGGCCCATTAACTCAGGACATTCATTCATGAGGGTGATGTCCCACCACCTTTACACTGCACCCCCTCCACTCATTTAGAAGCCAGCACTGGCAAGCAGGGGGCTAACTTCCTACTTCACTTGCTCTGGACTCCAAATGTCAATTAGCACCCTGAGCCTGGCCATGGATAGGGCTGTGTAGAGCCCATGCAAGCTCTAGGTCTGGGTACGAGAACCAATTTATACTTAATGCCTCATTAATTAGCAGAGTAAGAACTGTTACAGAGAAGATAGTGTGGATCATTGGACAGGTGTAGGGCCACTGTTTGAAACATCCCTAAATCTCATCACCCAGGCGTGCAAGTTTGTACTCTTCCTGTGTGTGTAGTTGTTAGTACTGAAATTTTAAGTATAAATGACAGACCAGGGTTTTGATTTTTTAAGACATTTTTTTATAGCCACAAATTCAGATCCACCTGCCTGGGACTAAAGCCAGCTGAGGCCAGTTATCGGAGTTAATAAAGGACGGGTGCAAAGCTCTCCTCAAGCCATTCTTATCCCCAGCGGCTAAACAGTAGTTCCTAGGTTGATTCAGTCCTGGAAATATCAAGGCCAGTGCATAGACCTATTACCATAGTTGCTTAGAGGCTGAGGCTGGATTACTTCAGGGTCAGATAGCTGTGACAGGCTGTTCTTTCATGGGTCCTAGCCCTCCTGGTAGCAACAGCTGTTTCTAATTTCTGCCCTAAAGGCTCCAATCCCCCCAGGGCAGACATACACAAAAGGCAAAACACAAAAGTTTAAATAGTTCAGTTGTAGAGCACTTGCCTACCATGCACGCTACAGCAAGCGAAAAACTTCTTTTAAAGGCTGGGATGTATTTCTATCTAATCATCTAAGTGTTGCCTAAACTTCATTACTGATTCAAGAGCGGAGAGCAAGACTGGCCTGCGATACAGAAGGCACTGCCTTTGTAGCAGAAACCAGTCTCATGAACTTCTTAATCCTCCAAAGACAAGACTGTCAATCCTAAGTGAGGCCAAGCAGGAAGCCAGTTCCATGAAACTGTAAGATTCCTCAGCAAAGTGCCTTAGGAGAACCCATGCTAGCAGCTGGGACAGGATGAAGAGCAGAGGTTAGCCTGGCCTCCAGATTCCTAATGTGCACCAACACTGTAGAGGGACAAGCCCTCTTCCCTCTTCCTCAAACCACCTGCTGCCAGTCAAGGCTAGTATGGGATTTTGAGCCCTGCTGCCCCCCAGCTGAAGGTCCCACTGAGAAATAAGAATCAAAGGATAATCTCCAGTTTTCAAAAAGATAGGAAATACCAAGATGGCAGTTTTTGTGATTTTATTTAAACACAAAACATGCACGTAAGCCATCTATTCATTTTCTTCGCTGCGTAGCCTGGCGTTGGGATTGGTGACTCTGATGGCCAGCTGTGCTGCTCTTTCTACAATGGCTTTTCGGTTCTTAGAGGACACATTGTGAGCAATCTCAGCACAGTAAGATCTGAAAGAGAAGCAAACCAGGAAAGGTCACCAGGGAAATAAATGCCTTAATGAGCACTAAAGGCTCAAATCCTGAGGACTCAGGCACCAAGGCTTCTACAGTGAGTGGTCTATGGTAGTGACTAGGCACTAATCCACAAGTGGAAGCTGGGCCCACGGCAGGCTCAGAGGTTCTTCCTCAGACTGAGTAACCCAGAATTCTTAGGAGCCAAGTGAACAACAAACACTGCCTGTGTCCCCCCAAAATGTTGAACAGATTTCCAGTATGAAGATGACCGTGAAGCCATAGACAGGGAGCTGAGGAAAACAACCTTAGAGAAGCAGGACGGCAGAGCTATGGAAAGCATACAAATGGCAAACACCAAATACAGACAGACCCTCGCTATACAGAGAGATCTGGACACAGACTGTATCACACTTTCTAACCTGAAGCCCACGTCCTGGCCACATGCATCTGTAACTATAACTAGCACACTTACCATTCTCAAGTCATGCTCAGCCATATCTCACCCCAGGACTCTTACCACTCAGGAACTACTACCCATGGCTTTTCTGTAACTACTTTTCAACTTCCCCTGCTCCTCAGCTAAACAGGGGAAAATGCCCAGAGACAGAACTCAGTGAGAGGTGCACCTGCAGGGTTTGACAATGCCAAGCAGCTCTCTTGAGGTAGATGTATCCATTAGAAATGCAGCACCAGCACTGCACCATTAAGCAAGACAACACTGCCACAGGGACACACACATTCCTGCATTCACCCTCCAAAAGAACTTCCAGCACTTTAGTCAAGGCTTGGTTAAATGCACAACAAAATCTCCCCATGCAGACTCCCTCATCGGCATTACAGCCACCTCAGAAAATATATAAACTCGAACATACACACTCTCTGTAGCCCTTCTAGTTTACTAGGGAAAAATAAACCGTTCCTACCACATCCTCATATCCAATGTCAAGAGTATTTCCTGGGAGTCCTTGGTTTTGCATCTCAGAGGTCACCAAGGGTTGTGACTTGCTCAAAGTACCCAGAATACCCCACAACCTTCTCTCTACAGCTGTGCCTAGAGCCTTTTTCTCTACCTCAGCTCCAACAGATCCGAACTGCTCTGCAAATCCACCTGTCAGACAGAGCAGAGCTAAGCACAGCTTAGGTCCCAGGTTAGACACAGCCTCCTGCAGTCTGACACTATAGCAGTGTTCCACACAGGATCATAAACGACCCGAACACGCACTGTATAAAATGAAGACACCCTTCCCCTCTAGTCTCAGGTCTCGACCAAGGGAACATTTCCTCATAAGCATGCCCACTGCAGTGCCCCAGGCTCTCTCACAGGAAGCAGACATACTCCTAAGCAGGGCAAAGCGGCCCAACTCACTTGTTGCACATCAGCAGCACTTCCAGCTCCTTGACATTGTGGACTAGAAACTTCCGGAAGCCGCTAGGCAGCATGTGCTTGGTTTTCTTGTTGCTCCCATAACCAATGTTGGGCATCAGGATCTGGCCCTTGAATCTTCTCCGCACCCTGTTGTCAATGCCTCTGGGTTTCCGCCAGTTTCGCTAAAGACACACAGGCAAGTTAGTCAGTCTCCATGCAAACTGCCAGCGATTCCTCGGCAGGAAAGGGGCAGAACTCAAGGGGGTCATATCATATAGAAGGTACTCTTCAATAATGTAACCTCCTACTTCTTTATACACTTTATTACAATAAATAAATAAAGCTCCCGAAACTGTGGTTCACTGTAGAATCTCCCAACAAAACCAAATCTTCTTACCTGACCACAGATTCTGATCACACGAGTCAGGAGTAGAGGGGACTGTACACAGTACAATAATGCGTCTGTACCATTCTTAGGACCCAAGATTTCTGCCCCATTAAAAAAAATGCACACCAAAGGCTGAGGGTGTAGCTCAGTTGGCAGAACATTTGCCTGGCATGAACAAGGCCTTGGGCTCCATCGATAGTACTTGGACTGGAATTTCAACATCAATTAAGTTTCAAAAAATGGCCAGGAAGGAGGGATGAGTTAACTGCTGGCTGTGCCTGCCCATCCAGCAACTGGTGATCTCTGGCCCCAGTGAGAAGTCTCAGCACTAGCTGCTCTTCCAGAGGTCGTCCTAAGTTCAATTCCACACATGCATGGGCCTGGTGTGCAGACATACACGCAGACAAAAACCTGAAGATATGGCTTACAGTGCCTGCTGCCAGACAACCTAAGTCTGATCACCTAGACTCACAAGACGGGAAGGAGAGAATCAACCCCTTAAAGTCCTCTATCCTTCAGACATATAAATATAAAATAGAAAGTGTCATTTTAAAGAAGAACTTTAGTCAACCGACTGCAGAGATAGGAGATAACAGAAATGTGTGCTCAGATCTTAACTCCAGCACTCACCCCACCCCCACCCCAGGACCACATACCTTAATTTTCACATATCGGTCTGACTGGTGCCTGATGAACTTCTTGGTCCTCTTTTTGACGATCTTGGGCTTCACCAGAGGCCGGAGGGCAGCCATGATGCCTTTTACAATTTACAAAAGTCAGACCCACGTTAGTAAAGAAATTGGGAGGTGGAAGTGCGTGTCTCAGGCCTTGAGTGATGTTGCAGAGTGTCTTCCAATCACCAGCTACCGAGCAAACTGGGAATGGAATGGGTACCTCTGCTAGACTTGTTCTCCCTCCTGCTTCCGAAGCTGGTAGAATACTAACCACTCTCCAGACGCGATCCCAAGAGGTCAGTGGGTCACCTTCACCCACTCTGAACCTCAAAGAACGGCAACTCTCCTGTATAACCCGAACCAAGACTTTTCTTGCGGAGAAGGAGCAGCAAATCCCACTCCACTGAGCTTCGTTATGTTTGAAGTGTTGTGTCTTTCAATACGAAAAAGCACTATGTACTTCTAACACGTCACCAGACTGCCTGTCCCTCCCGGATCAGCTCAGAGCACCAACCGAAAGGTGCCTTCTCTGTCCCCTCGACAGACAACCTGCTTTGCTGGGCATGCACTGAGTACCCAAAGGACTCATGTTCAGCAAGTATTTCTGCTCACCGGAGAGCGGCGGCAGCTTCCTTATTCAGGATGTCGTACCCGCTACAAAAAAGAACTGCCAACAAGCTAATTAAAAAGCGGCGGGTGCCATCCGAAACCCACGGGCCGCATGGCAGCAAACCCGCCCTGGCCGATGCCTGGCCCCGGGCGGAGTCATTAGCAGCGCCAGTGGCCAAGCCCGTGCGCGCTCGCCACTACAACGCCAGCGCGGAGGCCAACGCCGAGGCCTCCCCACACGGCGACCGGATCGCGCCGAACCCGCAGGCGGCGGATGGCCGCCGATGCAGACTCACCGAAATTTAGATGGCAGCCACCTCACAGGCAGCGCCGAGGAAGAAGGAAGAGGAGGAGGCGCGCAAGGTATGATGGGATGGAGTTTTAGGTCCTGGCAGAGAAAAGGGAAGCACTTCCGGCTCTGGGTCCTCTAAAGAAAACTAAGATGAGCCTGAGCAATAATGCTGAAAAAAAAAAACCCTAGTGTACTAGTGTTCTGTAGTAGACATTAACATCTTCGAATGAACTAAAATGTATTTTTCTCTTGGGACTACTTAAGAAATTTGGGATTCTTTTTGAGTTAAGACCTGCTAGGTGGGCATTTATTTCCGCCCTAAGTGTAAGCCCAATCGCTTTTTAAGCTGTTCGTTCCGAGTGCGCCTCCTTGTGGCTGGGAGGTAGCAAAACAGAGACTTCTTTGAAGGCTCCTTAGGGGGTTGGTTGAGCAAATAAATGTCCTAAAACTTCAGCATATTCAGATGCGTATTATGTATACGTATTATGAAGTGCTACCAAGCCTTCTCGCATCTTCTGTATGCTTGAATCTTCTCTACTTATGGTATGTACCTAGAGCAATGTATTAATAAGTGATAGATTGATAGTATTGCTAAAAAATAGTCTATTGGCTGGGCGTGGTGGTGCACGACTTTTAATCACCGCACTTGGGAAGCAGAGGCAGGCCAAGCTTAGTCTATTTTGCTTACCTTTTGTTTTTCAGATCATTGTGAAAACTCTAATTTTAGGAGGAAATAAAACCAAACCAGAGCTGTCGAGGGGGCTTGTTGGCCACTGTTGCTGTTGCAGAGGACTGGCATTTAATTCCCAGCAACCACGTGTCACCTCACAACCTTGTAACACCAGCCCTAGGGGATCAGGTGCCCTTTTCTGTAGGCACTACAGGCATGTGGTACATACTCATACATGCAGGCAAAACACTCAAGCACATAGAATAAGTCTGTCTCTTTTTGTTTGTTTTTGTTTTGTTTTTTGTTTTTTTCGAGACAGGGTTTCTCTGTGGAGCCCTGGCTATCCTGGAACTCACTCTGTAGACGAGGCTGGCCTTGAACTCAGAAATACAACTGCCTCTGCCTCCCAAGTGCTGGGATTAAAGGTGTCACCACTGACCAGCAGAATAAATTAAAAAAAATTTAAAACCTTGATTCTACAAACTCAAACACAACAGATGCCACTGGTGATCTTGACAGTGGCTCCAGGAGGTGGGGACAAATGCTGAATTGGCTATGCTGTCCCAACCCTTGTGCTTACTGTAAAGGGGGAGTAGAGACCCAGATAAGTACAGTGTCCTGAGATGACTGGTTGGCAAGTAGCAGGGCAGGACTGTCCTTTTCCTGTGTCTGTGGCTTGCCCACCCTTCCCAAACGCTGCTTGTCCTGCAGGCTATGTGAAGGCCAATGGCACATGGAACATGGAAGTGTGTGGCTAATGGAACCTTACAGATTGCATTACATAAAGAGAAAGGCAAAGCCGGGCAGTGGTGGCTCACTCCTTTAGTCCCAGCACTCGGGAGGCAGAGGCAGGTGGATTTCTGAGTTCCAGGCCAGCCTGGTCTACAGCGTGCGTTCCAGGACAGTCAGAGCTACACAGAGAAACCCTGGAGGGAATGGGGGGGGCAGGCAAATGGGTGGATCATACGCAAGGCCCATGAACTAGAGAGTATGGCTCTGATTTCTGCAGACTCACAGGGGTTGGGGGCCTCAGTCTAAGGGTCTTCCCAGCTGAGGACATGCTACTCATTTAACAGAGGACACTCTTACTGTTCATCCCTGTAGGCATTAATGTCCCAGGAGGGGAGGTGGGAGGTGTCCTGGGGAATCTGTCTCCTACACAGTCACATCTTTGTCCTGGAACTCATGCTGTAGACCAGGCTGGCCTTGAACTCAGAGATCCACCTGCCTCTGCCTCCCAAGTGCTGGGATTAAAGGCGTGCACCACCATTGCCTGGCAGTTTTCCTTCCTTTAAGCAGGAAATCACATGAGCTAGGCTACAGGTCAGCTCTAACCTGGTTTATTTCAAAAGGGCAGAGGTCATGACAGAGAAGAAAACACAGCGTGTGTGTGTGTGTGTGTGTGTGTGTGTGTGTGTATGTGTGTGTGTATACACACATCCACACTCCACTGGACACTGTGGCATCAGGGGGCACATCCCGAGAGCATCCCTGGGAATGTTTCTTTTGATATATCTCTTTGGTATCTCCGCAGGCTTCTGGCTGCACTGTCTTCTGGCCCAGCACCCTTCAGGCCGCTCTAGTTGATGGAGTATACCTTGTTAGCATCATAATAAGCATGGGTCATGTAGGTAAAGTCTTTCATGGGCCACCAGTCCTTAGATTGGTAGATGGCAGGGTAAACAGGGGGCTTGTGTTCTACACAGCTGAAGATCGCCAGGCTCTGGTCCCTGGCCACAGTGGGCAGGTAGAGCCTCAGTTTGTCCAGAAGGTGACCAGGCCAGAAGTAATTGGGGTGGGTGCATGAGGGACCACTTAACCTCTTCAACTTCAGCTTCCTGGAAAAGGAAAAGACATAGAGAAGTTGTTGTGGCCGAGAGACCAGGCCCAGGGCTCCTTCTCAGCAGAGAACATAGCCATGACCACACTGCACGGTGGGAAAAGCACTAAACACCTCCAGTCTCCTCACTTGTGAGGACCTGGAGATCTAGAGATCAAGGTCATACAGTGAATGAGTAGCTAAGTGCCGAGGCTCTGCTTCTTAAACCCAAACTTAGGCGTGTGCCATTCTAGCTCTGGAGTAGTGGCTCTCAACCATCCTAATGCTGTGACCCTATGACTCTTTAATACAGTTCATGTTGTGGTGACCCCCCAACCATGAAATTATTTTTGTTCCTATTTCAAAACTGTAATTTTGCTACTGTTATGAATTGTACATAAATATCTATTTCCCAGTGATCTTAGGTGACCCCGTGAAAAGGTCATTCAATTCCCAAAGGGGTCATGCCCCACAGGTTGAGAACCACTGCTCTAGAGGACTTGCTCCTCCCCCCACTTTGCCTGGTCTTTTTGGTGCTGGGGATAGAATCCAGGGCCTCGCATGCTCTAGGCTAATATCCAGCTGCTAAACTACAGCCCAGCCCCACCCTTAAGCCTTTGGATATCAGGTCTGGCATCCAGCTGCTGGGGCCAGCCTCACTTGGTCCTGCTTCAGACATGGGACTGTGTGTCAGTGTCCTCTCCTATAAGCCATATGACTAGAGCGACTCAGGCTTGTTGGTGACAATGCAGATGAGTTCACTCATGGGAGGCTCCAGAGCAGCCATGCCTGGTACACACTGAATGCTCTTGTGCTGCCCCTTAGGCCCTGGGCATGGGACCCCACAACAATGCCAGGATTTTGTTTGATATGCATAGATCCCAGAGCTGCCTCTGAGGAGGAGAGGCCAGCCTTCCCGTCCTCATCTGCTGCTCTCCTAGCAGACACGCAGGGCCACTACAAACCCAGTAAAGTCCTCGAAATCGTGAAAGTGCATTTTCTTCATTTTCTTTGATGTTTTCCTACCAGGGAATAGAGAGAGGCATTGTTAGGAAAGAGAAACTCCAGGAGCTGGTCAGTGGTAGCACATGCCTCTAATCCCAGCTCTTGGGAGGCAGAGGCAGGTGGATCTCTTGTGAGCTGGAGGACAGCCTGGTCTCAAGTAAGTTCCAGGGCAGCCAGGGCCGCACAGAGAAACCTTGTCTCAGAAAACAACAACAAAAACAAACAAACAACAACATTAAACCAACCAAACAAAAAAAGAAACATCAGGAAATGTAGACTTTGAGGAGGTGCATTTCTGAGTCTCAGAGCAGAGCTCTGAATGTTTTTCTTTTGTGTAAGCCCTAGCTGTGTCTCCATACAGCAAGATACACCCCTGGCTGGTAGGGTGAGGAAACCCCTGACCTTAGCTCCCTTTGTTCATGGGATAGATTCTCCGTTCTTGGGATGGCCCACATCTGGCCTCAGAATCTCTGGGTTTTTTCTTCTGATACAGAGTTTGAATTGTGGGCTTTGTCCACTCTCTACCCCTAGCACCTGGCCTCAGGATCTTTTACAATTTAGTGCCTAGAGGTGAGAGTGAGCCAATGTCTCTCCTTTAGCTAGGGGACCTCTGTTTCTCTTTTACAGATGTGACTGGTCAAACACAAGGAAAAACCTTTCCTGGGCATCTGGCATGCTCAGGGTCCAGTCCATCTCTCTCTGGGCAGTTTTCCAGCAGTGAACCCCCAGAGCTGCAGTAGTGAGCTGCCTGCTCATTCACCAGTGTGCCCCTTCTCTTCTGTGTACTGCACAGACTTATGTGTTTGACAGCTTGGTCCTCAAACCCACTTCCTGGGCTCATGGTAGTAATTGGCACCAGCCAGCCACAGGTTCGAAGGCATATTTCAGAGGTCCTCTAAGCTACTACTTAGCTGGGTCAAACTCATCATTTTGCAAGCCATAACCTCCTTGGGTCTATACTGCCCCGTACTCAAAAACATCAGGACAAGTACAAGGAAGAGCAACAGCCACAATGGTGGTGCTGAGGACAACCTGTGGCCTTTGTCAAACCCTCTCTGTGTGTGTTAGGAGTGCTGTGTCCACTTTATATATGAAAATGCTGAGGTTCAGAATACAGTAACTTGCCTCTTGATCAGATGACATCCACTGTGCTGTACTGCAGCCTGCCCCAGGCATTCTGTCACACCACACCACACCACCCTGACCCTCTGCAGGCATGCCATCTCATTCTCTGCTGGGCAGTCACTACTGATGTCTCAGTAGTTGCCTCCTGATCAGCTCACACCCAGTGGGAATGGAGGGGGAATTGACTTTGGGTCACTTCAAAGGAGGATACTCTAATGGTTAGGGCAACATTCCCCACCCCACCCCACCCCGGGGCTACCAGCCTGCCTCTTGTTGGAGAATGAGTGTGCCTGCCATGGGGTGGCAGCACAG
Source organism: Rhynchomys soricoides (assembly GCA_019843965.1). Taxonomy (NCBI): domain Eukaryota; kingdom Metazoa; phylum Chordata; class Mammalia; order Rodentia; family Muridae; genus Rhynchomys; species Rhynchomys soricoides. The sequence continues at coordinate 292,035 of JADRCH010000349.1, read as the reverse complement.
GGAAGGAATTAGTCCCTGTCCTTTGCAGAGTTTCTCAACTTCTGATACAGGGTAAGATAACACCCACTTTGGCTCTTTCCCACTGGCCTTATGGTTATGTAAGCCTGTGGTCAGGAGGGGAGCTGTGTGAACCTGAGATATGCACTGAAGGTGACATTTTGGACTGGCCAGCCAGAAGTGACTAGGTAGGGACACAGATACTGGCGTGACATGACACCACATGCATGCCAGCCCCAGAAACTGAAGGGGCGGCTTGAAACTCAGCTTGTCTCTCTTCTTTTCCTCAAGCTTTCGGAGGTTCTTGAATCCAGCCAGGCTGTGAACAATCCTCTGGTCTATATAATAGCCTCCAGGCTGCCGGATTGGGCGGACTTCTTCTTTCAGACAAATTATCTTGTCTCCTGGATACAGTAGTGCTGTGGGCACCAAGGAAGACAGCAGAGTCCATTAGTCAATGTTACCTACTTTAGGGTCACATGGAAACTCTTAAAAGAGATCCACTCTTCTGTTGAAAAGATTATTGTTTCTGAGCTATCAAGACGGCTTGGCAGGTAGGCAAAGTGCATATGTGGGGCTAGAATAGAAGTTTATGGAGTCTGTTCTCTTTACGTTTATGTGGATTCTGGGGATTGAACTTAGGTCATCAGGCTTGGCAGCTGAACTATCTCACCCCAAACTCTGTAAATCACACGTTTGTTGGTTGGTTGGATTATTCTCTCTCTCTCTCTCTCTCTCTCTCTCTCTCTCTCTCTCTCTCTCT